>CM041809.1:5192505-5336953 GCA_023376895.1 Aspiorhynchus laticeps
AATGTGTGTGAAAAAAAAAATAAAAATCAGATGTAACCCCCTTTGTAATCCTTAACATTTTCATAAGTAACTGTAATTTAATTACATATTTTTCTCAGTAACTGTAACTGATTACAGTTACTTTTATTTTGTAATTAAATTATGTAATTCCGTTACATGTAACTAGTTACTCCCCAATACTGCTGATAATGTTACAACTAGTGCTGTTCATAACATACTGTTTGTTAGGGCCAATTGTGAATTGCAGCTTTCTGGAGAAATGCTCCTTCATATAACTTCACACTCAGCATCCTGAACAATATACCTGTTATGACAGTCCTCTAGCAATGCTATAGTCTGTGTGTAATTTGGGTACAAACCCTTTTTCATCTCAAGTCGGTGATTCAAGGAAGTGTATATGACACTGATGTCACGTGCACTAATTTCCACAGTGGAGCATGTTAATAAACTGTGTCTCTTATGTGTAAAGCTTAAACATTGCCTTCCTTGCTTTGTATAGGTATTTGTAAACAAATACATTCATGACATATCTGTGTAATATGCAATTAGTTGTGTATTTTTTAATATATAAAACAGGTGGCACCTTTCCCTTTGCTTTTCTTCTCTGTTGTATCAGTTATTATACATCACACCTATGGGCAGTAAGCAGAATGAACATTATCTTTGTTACACAAAAAGCAGGACAAAATTACTCGATTACAGGAAACATAAAAAATGCTAACCATGGATAACATTGAGGATGTGGAAAAGCATATACAGTGCGTGCATAATTATTAGGCGAGTCAATATTCTGATCATATTTTTTAAGCACTTTTACCAATTCCAAACCACATCAATCATACTAACTATTAATTTTGTTTATGATCATATTTTATAATTATATAATCAACAAGAACTGGAGGTGAAAAACGCTTACTGATGCTCCAGAAGGAAACACAATGCATTAAGGGGGTGAAAAGATGTGTACATTTTTCTTATTTTGCTTAAATCTTTTTTTCTCATTTAGTACAGCCCTTCAGAAGCTACTGAAGATACTTGCATGTTTCCCACAAGACAAAATAAGTTAATTTACCCTGATGTTCAAATTCAAAAAGTTTTCACCCCCTTAATGCATTGTTTTTCCTTCTGGAGCATCAGTGAGCGTTTGAACTTTCTGTAATAGTTGCATGAGTCCCTCAGTTGTCCTCAGTGTGAAAAGATGGATCTCAAAATCATATTGTTGGAAAGGGTTCAAATACACAAAAATGTTGAAAAAGCACAGAATTTGTGTGACCTGAAGGATTTTTCTGAAGAACAGCAGGCAGTTTAACTGTTCAGGACAAACAAGGGACTCATGAACAACTATCACTAAACAAAAAAACCACAGCTGTGGATCATTTTTTATAAATTCAACAATTATTTTCTCTTGTGGACAATATGTAAATGTCTTTTATCCCTCTTATTTTGGTAAAATAATTAACATTTTGCAGATTCTGCAAGGTGTATGTAAACTTTTGACCTTGTGTGTGTGTGTGTGTGTGTGTGTGTGTGTACAGTATGTGTATGTATATAATTTTATATATATATATATATATTTTTTTTTTTAGAGAGACAACGAAAAGGGGGAACTGTCTTTAAGCTGTGGAGTCTCAAAAACGCCATTGCAGAAGACTCTATTACAACTAGAACCAACTCAAGCACATAATGGTGTCACGGTGCACACACGAGGGAGGAACAGGAACACAGAGACGAGGATATAAACTCAAAATAATAGTCTTTAATAAGACGGCAGGGCAAGACAAAGCATGACTGACATGGACAGGAAACACCGGGAGTAACAAGTAGACCAGACAAAATCAAACTCAAAAGACAGGACTAATATACGCAGAGTAATTAACACATAACGAGACAAACACAGCTGGAACATACTTAACTAATAATGTCATGAAACAAGGACAGGAAACAAACCATATATGGACACAAGAGGTGGGAACACATGACACACACAACAGAACCCTGACAAATGGTGACACACATTTATAAGAACTTTCCCTGTGATATAAAATTTCCCTGTGGTGATTATTCAGATTCTTCTCATTCTATTTTAAGCTTAGTGAATATTATGTACAGTAAGCACTAGAAGTAGAGACTTGTATTACTTGGGGTAGTGTTTTAAATAAACTTTAATTTTGATTTTGATGCAAAAATTATCAAAAGGAGAGAAAAGATGCACAGTGGCACAGCTTTTGCATTGTTTTGTGTAGTAATTCAATTATTTTAATATGAATGTTGTTTTAATAGTGTTCAGGACAGTAATTGTCTATACATCTAAATCAGTTCTTGAAACTTTTTGTTGTCTAAGACCAGATATTTAATTATGTATTATGTAAGATGCTTTAAAGGTATTTATCATTTCTACTTAAATGGCCATTATCTACTTGTATGATTTGTATTATCCGGGAACTGTACAAATACTGTGGCATATGGACATTACTCTTTTTATATGTAATTTAAATGCAATACTCTTTTTAAATGCATTTTCTGTAAAGCTGCATTGAAATATGTATTGTGAAAAGCACTGTACAAATAAACAAATTGTATTTGAATTCTAGATATGTATGCAACTTATTTGTGTGTGTTTCTGTGTGTGTATGAAGGCCTATATATATGTATACACAAAATGAGCTGGCCCAGATCCGGCATGGTACTGGACCAGATCCTGCCCATATTTGGGCCAAATCACCATAAAGGAACAGTTCTGGTCCAGATCCGGAAAAACGGATCCATGCCGGTATTGGCCCGTTGTGCCAAAAGACACTTGCCCGAGTCCATTATGCGGATCTGGTCCAGAACGTCCGATGGGTCTGGACCAGATCTGGCCCAAATGATTTTTGCTATCTGGGTCATTAGAATACAGAGATTGAACATGTGAAAGACCACATTGTCAAGGTCCTAGACAAGCTGAGGGAAAGCCAACTACTACCTCGGGGTGGAAAAATGCACCTTCCACAAGCTCTACATGAAAGCGCACATCACTAGTCACTCCTCATCTGGCCTTGACTACAGACTCCTTATCTGCTGTCCTCACCTTGGTGATTAGCCACAACCTAGACAGCAAGCAGTGTCGGCCCAAATCACATTTCTGGATTTCACACTGGCCAGATGTGGGCTGGATCTGGGCCAAAACTATGTTGCTGTCTGGGAAGTCTCCAGCAATCTTCTGGAATCACTCACCTCAGATCTCCTGAATGTGCTTACCATTCAATTCAATTCACGTTTATTTGTATAGCGCACAAATCATTGCAAAGCAGCTTTAAAGAAAATTAAAGTTTCTACATTATGTTTAGTAGTAGCTTCCCAGATAGCAAAATTACTGAAGCCCAGATCAGGCCCACACCTGAAATTTTAATCTGGCCCACATACCGCATGGAATGATGGCACTTGGGTGGTCCTCTCCTGTTTGCCAGATTTGGGCCATAAGCAAGCCAAAGGAAGGCCCAATATAAGCCATGAGTAAACCAAATAAAGCATAACTGACCCAAATCTGGGCCACATTGATTTTAATTCTGGCCCAGATCCAACACCTTGCTCCGGCCCACATACTGTGAAAAATGATGGCACTTGGGCGGTCCGCTCCTGTTTGCCAAATTTGGGCCACAAGCAAGCCAAAGGAAGGCCCAATGTCAGCCATGAATAAACCAAATAAAGCAGTACTGGCCCAAATCTGGGCCACATTGATTTTAATTCTGGCCCAGATCCGGCCCAGATCCAACACCTTGCTCCGGCCCGCATACTGTTTAGAATGATGGCATTTGGGTGAACCACTCCTGTTTGCCAGATTTGGATCTCAAATAAACCTTAGCATTGCCGCATGTAAGCCAACCAAATAAACCAAAACTGTTTTTTTATTCTAATCCTGGTCTTCCCCACATTCCTCATGTGGCCCACATGCTGCATGGAATGGTGGCATTTTGGCAGTGGTCCACAAGCAGGCCACTGCACAGCCACATTTTAGATAATTATGAACCAAATAAACCATAAATATCAGTGATGGGAATAACGGCGTTAAAAATAAACAACGTTACTAACAGCATTATTGTTTTCAGTAATGAGTAATCAAACTAATTACTGTTTCCCCCGTTACAACGGCGTTACCGTTACTGACAATAAAATGCGGCGTTACTATAATTTATTATAATATTATTCAAATTCTATTTTTCAGTTCATCTGAATGGATGCGCAGTGTAGCTGTATTTGACGTACCGTAAACTCTAGTGTGAAGGTGCATGGCTCGCCGTAGCTTTGTCGCTCTCTCTCACACACACACACACACACACACACACACACACAGAGATACAGAGAGAGAGAGTCTTTCATAACATGCAGAATTGACGCGCTACATGTAAACAATATTCTTCTTTAGTGTTTTCGTGTCAAAATAACGGAGTTCCTTTGGAATTCTTCAGCTTTTAAGAACTGCTGGGTTCTCTGTTAGTGGGCGGAGTTAATGTGCAAACGACAATCTCATTGGCCGGTGCTCACCTATTATCGTCCCTGGTTTGATTTCAGCGAATCAATTCGAGCGAACTCAGACAACCTGATTAATATTCATGAACCCAGCAGCTAATCCTTAGTGCGTTTTATATTGTTATTAGTGGTATAATTCGTAGTAATTTTGTTATCTTATCAAATTTTCCCCCCTTTTTTTATAGAAACACAATATGACAAACAATATCTTAAGCACCAGTCCTAAGTTCAGTCAACATGACAAATATGAATTCATACTTGGTTATTCTAATTACTAAAGTTCTACCATCATATAACGCTAAATTATCATAATATCCTATTTTAATGCTTGACTGACTGATGCTAAGTGTCAGTAGATAAATAGTGTAGATTAATGTACAATGTTTTATAATAATAATTTATTCTATTTAGTGTCCGTTTCATTCATTTAACATTTAATATTGGGGGCATCCAAGTTATTTGACATTTGAACATTTAAAAAAAAAAAAAAAAAAGTAACGCAATAGTTACTTTCCCTGATAATTAGTTACTTTTATAATGATGTAACTCAGTTTCTAACTCAATTACTATTTGTGAGAAGTAACTAGTAACTATAACTAATTACTTTTTTAAAGTAATGTGCCCAACACTGATAAATATACATTACCTGGGCCACACTAAGCCTTATATGAGTTATGCATTAACAATACTCAACATATTGTAAAGAGAAATTTTAAAATGTCCTCCCTAAATGTTCAAATAAGTTCAAGAAATGTGTCCTACTTGGTAAAATCATCCCAACCCAAGTTTTGCACAAGCAGCAATTCAAATGTCACTGTAATGTTGTACTTCGCCTTTAAGAAAAGTGGTTTCCCAGTGTGCTGTGCTGTTGAGTGCAGGTTAAGCATGTGATGTTCTATGATAAGAAGCAAGCAGTAAAGAGAGACGTTTGTACTTCCCACGGTTGTTGGTCTGAAGTTATTACAATGGTGACGAGTGATTAACTGCCAATACAACTTGAACAAACCCATAAACACGGCGAAAAGACGAACTTAAGCAGAAGGCATCGATAACAAATTGCTTCGACTGGCACTCGGACCCAGCGAAGGCCTGGAATCGCAGCACGGAAAAAAAATCGCCGTATCTGAACTCAACCTGTGAGTAAAACAAGAAAGAAAAATATTACAAATCCAGTGGATGCAACTCAGCAGCGAACTATAAATGCAAATTAACACAATTTGCAAGTGCTCCTATATACTTAAACAAATCAAACGTCTTTCACTAATGTGTACTACTGTCTGATGACAAATCATGGCCACAGCTGCTGAACTGCCTTACTTTCCAAGATTTGATATCGACACAGACCAAGGATCTCTCGCACTAAAATGGAAAAAATGGCTACTAAGATTTGAAACATTCTTGACAGCCGCTGGCGTAACCAACAAAACCAGAAAAAGAGCGATGTTACTGTATTATGCAGGTGAACAAGTGCAAGACATTTTTGAAACAATCCCAGAAAATGGTGCCAGTGATGACTATGACAAAGCTGTAGAAGTTCTGACAGAATACTTCAACCCGAGTGTCAATGTTGAGTATGAAGTCTATGTCTTCAGGCAAGCTAAACAAAAAACAGGAGAGACCATTGATGCCTTTCATACCAGGTTAAGACAGCTTGCAACAACCTGTGAATTCTCGAATCCAGAAAGAGAAATAAAATCTCAAATAATACTTACCTGTTCATCATTACGACTACGAAGGAGAGCACTGAGGGACAGCAGTTTGACATTGAAACAACTGTTGGATCTAGCAAGAGCATTCGAAATGTCAGAAACACAGGCGGCTGGCATTGAAAATAACACACAAGTCAGTAGCACCGAACGAGTTGCAGCAATACCAAAGCCAAACTTTAAAAAAAAGACGTTAAGTAAAAGCCAACAACAGAAAACTGTACAAAAAAAACAACAGTCAACATGCAGAAACTGTGGTGGCACTTTTCCACATCCTGGTGGACAATCAGCATGTCCAGCAAGAGGGCTGTCATGCAAATCCTGTGGCAAACCAAATAATTTTGCACGTTGTTGTTTCAGCAAACTACGCATGGAACAAGACCACAGACTGCATGCAAAACCACAACAAAGACAAAATCTAACACATAATATGAGAACAATACAGATAAACGAAAACAGCCCAGCAAGGGACCTAGAGTCAGCTGCAACCTCAAGCACAGATGATGAGTATTTCTATGTAACACAGGCACCTTTACACATCAAGCAACCAACAACAACAGTCTGGATATCTCAACAACCTCTGGACATGCTAATTGACACTGGAGCCACGGTCAACCTTCTTGACAAGTATGCCCATGACAGAGTAAAAATGATGACGAAACTGGAACCAACAAACAAGAAAATATTACCGTATGGCAAGCAACACCCTCTTCCACTGCTGGGCAAATTAACCACTGATGTGTCAGCTCATGGAAGAACCACTGAAGCAACATTCTATGTGGTTCAAGGTAATCATGGCTCTCTACTCAGTCATAAAACAGCCTCGGAACTTGGACTCATTCACGTTGTTTACTCTGCTGACATACTTCAGCCTACCCTTTCTGTCGCTGATCAGCTCATGCTAAAATACCCAAACATTACAAAGGGCATTGGAAAATTGAAAAATATTCAAGTAAAGCTACACATTGATGACACTGTCAAACCTGTCATCCAGCCACATTGTCGCATCCCTTTCCACATCCGAAAGAAGGTGGAGAAAGATCTGCAGCTCCTCGAGGATCAAGGCATCATAGAAAAAGTGGAAGGTCCAACACCATGGGTCTCACCCATTGTAGCAATGCCTAAGCCCAAGAATCCAGAGAAGATACGTATCTGTGTTGACATGCGCTTGCCAAACCAAGCTGTATGCAGAGAGAGACACATTTCGCCAACGGTAGATGACATCATCCACGATCTCAATGGAGCAGTGATGTTCTCTAAACTGGACCTTAACTCAGGCTATCACCAACTTGAACTAACACCTGAGTCCAGATACATCACAACATTTTCAATCCATGTTGGATTGAGAAGATATACAAGGCTCATATTCTGTATCTCATCAGCAGCTGAAGTTTTTCAAAATACCATCCAACAAGTCCTGCAGGGAATCCCTGGAGTTAGAAATTTCAGTGATGACATTCTGGTGTATGGCACCACAGCAGATGCCCACAACCGATCTCTTGAAGCAGTCTTTCAGCGATTGCATGAAAACAACCTGACAATCAACAAGGACAAATGTGAATTTCACAAAACATCCATGGAGTTCTTTGGATACATATTCTCCAATCGTGGCATCGCACCTGACCCCCAAAAAATTGAGGCAATCACCTGTATGCCACCTCCACAAACCCAGAGTGAGGTAAGAAGCCTCCTAGGAATGGCCAATTACAGTGCAAGATTCATTCCTGACTACTCTTCACTCACACAACCTCTGAGGGAACTCACAAAAAAGGACTCTGAATGGCTGTGGAGTAAAAAGCAAGACGACTCACTGAGAACCCTCAAAGAAAGACTGGTAAAAGCCCCTGTGATGAGCTACTTCTATCCTGAAAGAGAAACCAATGTAATTGTCGATGCCAGTCCTGTTGGCCTTGGTGCCATTTTGGCACAGAGAGAGAAGACCACTAATCACACTTATGTTGTTGCTTATGCAAGCAGGGCTTTGACTCAAGTTGAACAGAGGTACTCTCAGACGGAAAGAGAGGCTCTTGCTATTGTCTGGAGCTGTGAATACTTCCATCTGTTTCTTTATGGTGCTGAATTCAACATGATCACAGACCACAAACCTTTAGAGCTAATCTTTAACAACCCTAAATCAAAACCGCCAGCACGAATTGAGAGATGGGCTCTCAGACTCCAGCCTTACAAGTATAAGGTCATCTACAAAGCAGGGAAGACAAATCCGGCTGACTACATGATCACAGTTCGATTGCTTCAGTCTGTTGTGCTGCTGTGCGGTTTGTGATTGTAGCTCTGCTTTTTTATTGAATCTTTACCTTACTTTCACTCTGTTGTTTAAAGTGATAATATATAACTTAATTCCCACCATATTTCTGGTATTATCTATCAAACTAATCTGATCGTTCGCTTTTAAAACCGCGAGTGTAGCGCGTTAGCATTCGCTAGCCGGTTAGCTTGTCACTCGCGGTTCCATTTGCGTTGCTATTCGCGCCTATTATTGTTTTCTTTTTTCTCGCTCTGTTTTCACTTCTCTCTCGCTCCGTTTTTCACGAGTTCATCAAACAACAGTGGTAAGTGGTAAGTGGAGTGGTAAGTGGTAAGTTAAGTTGGTATCATTCATCAATCACGTTGAGTAATGGCTTCTTCTCCTGCTATTGTTATTTGCACAGTCTGCCACATGTATAGTTTATCTCTCTCTGTCGGCGATGAGGGATTCACATGTGATAAATGTAGGGAAATAGTTAGGCTGACAGAGAAGGTTTTAGAACTAGAGACACGCATCCAAACTTTAGTTGAGGACAGTAAGAATGTGAGGGCTGTAGATACTGCTTTGGATGTGATTAGCTCAGGGACTCCTGTACATTGTTCGGTTCCGGCATTAGAGCCCCCGCAGCAGGGCAACTGGGTGACTGTGAGGCAGCCTAGTCGCGGGTCAAAACACCGCTCTTCCGTTCCGATCAGAACATCAAACAGGTTCTCCCCACTCAGTGACGCACCCACTGAGAAACCTGGTGAAAGTGCTCTAGTTATTGGCGATTCTACTGTACGGAACGTGAAAATAGAGACACCAGCCACCATAGTCCATTGTTTACCGGGAGCCAGAGCGCCTGACATCTTGGCAAATTTAAAAGTGCTGGCTAATGCTAAACGTAAATTCAGTAAGATTGTTATCCACGCCGGCGCTAATGATGTTCGACTTCGTCAGTCGGAGATCACTAAAAATAATGTTAAAGAGGTGTGTGAACTTGCAAGTACGATGTCAGACACTGTAATATGCTCTGGCCCGCTCCCTGCTTACCGGGGTGATGAGATTCATAGCAGACTCTCATCATTAAATGGCTGGATGTCTAAGTGGTGCCCGCAAAACAACATAGGTTTTATAGACAATTGGACGAGTTTTTGGGGCAGACCTGACCTGTTGAAAAGAGATGGTGTTCATCCCTCCTGGGGTGGTGCTGCTCTTCTCTTTAGAAATTTGGCACATAGTCTTAGAGTTCATACTTGACTAACTGGAGCCCAGGTCAGGAAGCAGACAGACTGGCTAAACCGACCGTCTGCTAGCCGCCTCACGTCACAGAAGTCAGTTAATTCTCAGCACATAGAGACTCCTTCACCTAGATATCACACTATAGAGATTGTGTCTGTTCCCCGAACTAGAAAATACAGAAAACGTCAAAAACTATTTATGAGTAACCATTTAATTGATGTTCGACAAATAAAAAATGTTTAGAATACACAGAAACAATTGATAAAACTTGGTTTACTGAATATCAGGTCCCTTTCTACAAAAGCACTTTTTGTAAATGATTTGATTAATGATCATAACCTAGATTTGCTCTGTTTGACAGAAACATGGCTAAAACCAGATGAATACATTGTTTTAAATTAGTCCACCCCCCAAGATTACTGTTACAAAAATGAGCCGCGTCCAACAGGCAAAGGGGGAGGTGTTGCTACAATTTATAACAATATTCTCAGTATTTCTCAGAAGACAGGCTTTAAGTATAACTCCTTTGAAGTAATGGTGCTTCATATAAAATTATCTAGAGAAAAAAGTATTAATGATAAATCCTCCGTAACAATTGTACTGGCTACTGTATACAGGCCACCAGGGCACCATACAGACTTTATTAAAGAATTTGCTGATTTTCTATCAGAGTTAGTGCTGGCTGCAGATAGAGTCCTAATTGTGGGTGATTTTAATATCCATGTCGATAATGAAAAAGATGCATTAGGATCAGCATTCAGAGACATTCTGAACTCTATTGGGGTTAGACAACACGTTTCAGGACCTACTCATAGTCGAAATCATACTCTAGATTTAATACTGTCACATGGAATTGATGTTAGTGGTGTTGAAATTTTGCAGCAAAGCGATGATATATCAGGTCATTATCTAGTCTTGTGTAAACTCCATATAGTTAAAGCTGTAAATTCTACTCCTTCTTATAAATATGGTAGAGCCATCACTTCTACCACAAAAGACTGCTTTGTAAGTAATCTTCCTGATTTATCTCAATTCCTCAGCATATCCAACAGCTCAGAACAACTTGATGATGTAACAGAAACTATGAACTCTCTCTTTTCTAGCACTTTAGATACAATTGCTCCTTTACGCTTAAGGAAGATTAAGGAAAAGAGTCCAACACCGTGGTATAATGAGCACACTCGCACTCTAAAGAGAGCAGCCCGGAAAATGGAGCGCAGCTGGAGGAAAACAAAACTAGAGGTATTTCGTTTAGCTTGGCGGGAAAGTAGCATATCCTACAGAAAAGCTTTAAAAACTGCTAGATCTGATTACTTTTCGTCTCTTTTAGAACAAAACAAACATAACCCCAGGTATTTATTCAATACAGTGGCAAAATTAACAAAAAATAAAGCATCAACAGGTGTTGACATTTCCCAACATCACAGCAGTAATGATTTTATGAACTACTTTACTTCCAAGATTGATACTATTAGAGATCAAATTGTAACCATGCAGCCGTCAGCTATATCATCACATCAAATAGTGTATTATAGATCCCCTGAGGAACAATTCCACTCATTCTCTACTATAGGAGAGGAAGAATTGTATAAACTTGTTAATTCTTCTAAACCAACAACATGTATGTTAGACCCTATTCCATCTAAACTACTAAAAGAGGTGCTTCCAGAAGTCATAGATCCTCTTTTTGCTATTATTAATTCGTCATTGTCATTAGGATATGTCCCCAAAAACTTTAAATTGGCTGTTATTAAGCCTCTCATTAAAAAACCACAACTTGACCCCAAAGATCTAGTTAATTACAGACCGATCTCGAATCTCCCTTTTCTGTCAAAGATATTAGAAAAGGTTGTATCCTCACAATTATATTCCTTCTTAGAGAAAAATGATATCTGTGAGGATTTCCAGTCAGGATTTAGACCGTATCATAGTACTGAGACTGCTCTCATTAGAGTTACAAATGACCTGCTCTTATCATCTGATCGTGGTTGTATCTCTCTATTAGTTCTACTGGATCTTAGCACTGCGTTCGACACTATCGATCACAACATTCTTTTGAATAGACTAGAAAACTTTGTTGGCATTAGTGGAAGTGCATTAGCATGGTTCAAATCGTACTTATCTGACCGCCATCAATTCGTAGCAGTGAATGAAGAGGTATCATATCGATCACAAGTGCAGTATGGAGTTCCTCAAGGCTCAGTACTAGGGCCGTTACTTTTCACGTTTTACATGTTACCCTTGGGAAATATCATTAGGAAACACGGGGTTAGCTTTCACTGTTATGCTGATGATACTCAGCTCTATATTTCTTCACGGCCTGGTGAAACACACCAAATTGAGAAACTTATGGAATACATAGTCGATATAAAAAACTGGATGACGAGTAATTTCTTACTGCTAAATTCTGAAAAAACAGAGGTGTTACTTATCGGACCTAAACCCCCCACAAGTAATAACCTAGAACACTGTCTAACACTTGATGGATGCTCTGTAAATTCTTCGTCATCAGTCAGGAACCTAGGTGTGCTATTTAATAGTAATCTCTCCTTTGACAGCCACGTTTCTAGCATTTGTAGAACTGCATTTGTTCATCTTAAAAATATATCTAAACTGAGACCTATGCTCTCAATGTCAAATGCAGAAATATTAATTCATGCGTTTATGACCTCAAGGTTAGATTATTGTAATGCTTTATTGGGTGGTTGTTCTGCACGCTTAATAAACAAATTACAGATGGTTCAAAATGCAGCAGCTAGAGTTCTTACTAGAACCAGGAAGTATGAGCCCATTAGCCCGGTTCTGTCAACACTGCACTGGCTCCCTACTAAACATCGTATAGATTTTAAAATCTTGTTAATTACTTATAAAGCCCTGAATGGTTTAGCTCCTCAGTACTTGAGCGAGCTCTTATCGCATTATAGTCCTTCACGTCCACTGCGTTCTCAAAACTCTGGCCGTTTGATAATACCTAGAATATCAAAATCAACTGCGGGCGGCAGATCTTTTTCCTATTTAGCGCCCAAACTCTGGAACAATTTACCAAACACTGTTCGGGAGGCAGACACACTCTGTCAGTTTAAATCTAGATTAAAGACCCACCTCTTTAACCTGGCGTACACATAACACACTAATACACTTCTATTATTCAAATCCGTTAAAGGATTGTTAGGCTGCATTAATTAGATCAACCGGAACCGGGAACACTTCCCATAACACACGATGTACTTGTTACATCGTAAAAATATGGACATCTACGCTAATATTAGTCTGTTTCTATCTTATTCTGTTTCTCAGTCCGTGTCCGGATCAGATGGTGGATTGGCGCCTGGAGATGATGACTGCGGCCCAGATTGTCGGCGGAGGCCAGACCCCTGGATGAGTCCCGGGGACATAATCCCAGTGAAGACCTCGACTTAAAATACAATAAAACAAAAAATAAAACAAATAAATAAAAATATAATAAAATACCTAACTACATAATACTATAATTGTTAGAAATTGCAACAATATTAAAATAGAAATATAATACATTTAAAGTCTTAATTAAAACAATAAATAAAAAATAATATCCTGGCCAGAGGAGAACTGGCCCCCCGACTGAGCCTGGTTTCTCCCAAGGTTTTTTTTTCTCCACTCTGTCACTGAGGGAGTTTTGGTTCCTTGCCGCTGTCGCCTCTGGCTTGCTCAGTTGGGGACACTTAATTTCTAGCGATTATCGTCAATTTAATTTCATAGATATTATTTATACTAAACTTAGCTAGACAATGACATCTTTGAATTCAATAATGAAATGCCTTTAACTGAAAATTGAGTTTAATCTTATTATTATACATTACTGACACTCTATCCTCCAACTTGATACTGTTAAGTGCTTTGACACAATCTGTATTGTTAAAAGCGCTATATAAATAAAGGTGACTTGACTTGACTTGACTACATGTCTCGCCACCCACAGCAACTCCACAAGTCCTCCATCACGCATGATGTTGACACAGAAATGCACATCAACTTTCTTGCCACTAACGCAGTCCCTAAAGCCATGACACTGGAGGAAGTAAAGACTGCAGCAGCAAAGGATTGTCTTTTTCAGCACGTCATCAACATCGCCCACACTGGTCAATGGCACAGACTTTATGATCACTTCACCACAGAGCGTGACCTGTCCGATCTGAAATCATTCTACAATGTCAGAGAGGAGCTTACTGTCCTGGATGACAGGAGCATACTTCTGAGAGGACACCGCACTTATGCCAAGGGCCCTGCAGCACAAAGCACTTGATCTCGCACATGAAGGCCACCAGGGTTTAGTAAAAACAAAACCGCTGCTGAGAGAAAAGGTCTGGTTCCCTGGAATAGACAAGCAGGCAGAACAACTCATATCAGCCTGCATTCCCTGTCAAGCATCAACTACTTACAACAAACATCAACCGCTCCAGATGTCCGAGTTACCTGAAGGTCCATGGCAGAATGTCTCTGTGGACTTTTGTGGTCCATTTCCCTCTGGCGACTATCTTCTAGTTGTTCTGGATGAATACTCCAGATTCCCCTTTGTGGAGATAACACCATCAACATCCGCACATACAGTCATTCCATTATTGGACAAAATATTCTCCACAGCTGGCATTGCCAAAATAATGAAGTCTGACAACGGCCCTCCGTTCTCCAGTCAAGACCTTGCAAGCTTCACAACCCACCCTGGTATTCACCATCGAAAGATCACCCCCTACTGGCCTCAAGCCAATGGTGAGGTTGAGAGATTCATGAGAACCCTCAAGAAAGCAATATCAACTGCCACTGTTGAAGGAAAATCATGGAAACAAGAACTTCACAAATTTCTGAGAAATTATAGAGCAACACCTCATCAAACTACTGGGACATCCCCGGCTGAACTACTTTTCGGCAGACCCATCAACATCAAACTACCAGCTTTGCACAGTCCAGTGATTAATGACACACTTCGTCAAAACAGATAGCTCTAAAAAGGAAAAGATGAAACAATATTCTGATAACAGGAAGAAAGCTTCACATTCCGAGCTCAATGTGGGTGATTCTGTGCTCATTTGTGAGAGGAAAACGGGAAAACTTGTGACGCCCTTCAACCCGAAACCTTACAAAGTCACAAAAACCAAAGGTATAATGATTACAGTTCAAAGAGGGAAACACACTGCCACCAGAAAAATCTCTCATCTAAAACCTCTGAAACAATGCACATCAATTTCACACGCCAACTCCACTGATGATGAGATGGATGATTTTGATGACATAGCCCAACCTCAGGAGCACAGGAGTCCCCGAGATTCTCCTGAACGTCCTGTACAAATGGAGAGCAGATATCCTAAGAGAAAGTACAGAAAGAAACCCCCAAGACTGGTGGATTATAAAGAGTGAGGCGAAAGCTGAACACCGTGAAGAGACACTGAGTTGAGTCAAAGACTAATTTGTTACAGCCAGCTGACGAGATACCAGATTCTAATTTCTATTTACTATACTGAATTTAGTTTACTTGTTCAGTCATAATTTAAGTTAACATTTAAAGAGAATATACTTTCAGTTACAATTGTATTTCATCTCTCATGCTTATACTCAGGGTGAATTAATATTATTATTATTATTATTTTATTTTTCTAAAATAAAGGGAGGGATGCAATGTTGTACTTCGCCTTTAAGAAAAGTGGTTTCCCAGTGTGCTGTGCTGTTGAGTGCAGGTTAAGCATGTGATGTTCTATGATAAGAAGCAAGCAGTAAAGAGAGACGTTTGTACTTCCCACGGTTGTTGGTCTGAAGTTATTACAGTCACAGATACATATTCAAAGACACATTCCAAGAAACTAAAAACAGTTCTTCACAAATTTGAACCTAAATGCTTCTCACTCAGACTCTAACTACTGTAGAACCTTATCGAACAGACCCCAAATAATTATTTGAGTCTTACATGCCAAAAGGAAAACTAAAGGATTCTCCTCTTGGACATGTGCGAGTTATAAAATGGACCAACTCCATTTATGACGCTGCGCTGTCTGGAGGACCCCTTTTGCTTATCTCCACAAAAGACACAGGAAAGGGAGAGATTTATAGAGCCACATCCTGGATCTGCCAGCATACTGAGACAGCAATAAATTTCCAGCTTCCTGCCCTAATCTCCTTATCATCTCATGAGACCCCTAGAAACAAGGATAAATTTGAGGAGAACATCTGGATGTATTTAAAAAACAGAACTTCACTGTTGTTTCTTATCAACAACAGTGATAAGATAATTCAGTGATAATTCTTATCTGGAAATGGTCCAAGATGACTGTTTAACGTATAATTCAATAATGGTATCAACAAGAGAAGACTGTTTTACGAGGAAACTCGGAGCTAAGAAAGTCACCAGATCCACACAACTGACATTCTCATGACCTCGGAACACCTCCCTTGTCCTCAGGCATTCCACAGGAATGTGCTCTTCGCTCTTCTTGTGCAAAGAACACCCAAACTGTTATTGACTTTCTGCCAAAATATTTTTTTTATTCCCATTGCCATTAGAGCAAATATATCCATGAAGGATGTGCTTAATGCCTTTCATATGGGGTGATTATTTAAAATGTAGGATGTTTTAATCTATGCCTTAACCGTGTAGTAGATAAAATTAGTGTATGTACTTGTGTATGCCAAATATCTGGTGTTTGATGTTGAATGAAAGCTGGTTTCATTAGCAAGAAGGTGGTGTGGATGAAAGTGATCTTTAGCATCATAATGTATGATTACAACACGTATAGAAATCTGCTAGGATTTCCTTTATGTGATAAACTGATTAGCAGATAATGTGTCCAAAAGAAACAGCAGGGGCGGGGCTCCACCCTACAGAGATAATTTGATTGGATCAAAACAGCGAATGGGATGGACTGAAATCAGCCTGAATAAAACTAGGACATCTATCTCTGCTTGTTGCTCTTTCGCCGTCATGGATCGCACAAACACCTGCGCTCACATGCTGCAATCTCAAGCGACTGAGTCATCCAAACTCAAACACTCCGTCAAAACTTCTTACAAAAGAAACTGTTGAAACCTGAAGCCGCAAGCAACTCCGAGAAGAACTTCGGTTGTCGTCTCTCTCCAGAACCAGGCAACATCCAGTCACAAGACGGCTTCCCCCAGTGACGTCACGCAACGACAGCATCAGCAGCCAATCAGCCGCCAGGGGGTTCCCTCAACCACGAGGGAAAACAACAGATCAGCTGTCGAACTCAATGTGGACAAAAGAACAAGTAGACAAACTATCTCCATAATTTTGCTGAACCTGGTGAAATTCTTTATGCAATCCAGATAGTCGACTCTCTGCTTGTGATCTGCCTCTGGTAATTTACGAACTAGCAAAAGAGGGCTAGTGTATGTACGGAACGTGTGTATGTGTGTCTGTGTGTGTTTAGTTTAGTATCGTAGAATAACAGTAACAAATAAACTTTGTTTTCGTTGTGCTGTGTGATTTTCAAGTTTGAAACTATTTGCCAAAGGTCGCGTTACCTAGCTCAAAAAGTTGATAAAGTACAATTTATTTTTATTTTTTTTCGTTGGACCACGATGTAAGATAAACGAGATTGTTAAAGATATACTGGTTTTAACGGTCGCTGGACGAGTCGTTAACATAAGGTATAAATGATAAGTTTGGGATTAATATCAATTCAATCAAATCAATATTGAATCTTTAATAAATTATTCCCCAAGAGCTGAAATACTAGTTCTAAAATCCTTTACACTACACAGTAAGTCTATAAGTGTCACGGCTACGCTGTGTTAAAGAGTGCACAATGAAGACGAAAGGTTATATATCATAAGTCTTTAATCCAACAAGGGTAAATCCAACAAGGGTAAATCCAAACACAATGTAGCACAGCAACATTCAAGACATGTAGACGTAAGACCAGGCAAACTCAAAGGGGCTGTTTACACCTGGTCACTTCATGCGTTTTGTCTGATTGGATACCTATCCGATCGGGAAAAAACCAGGTGTAAATGCCCTCCGAAACACATTTGAGACAGATATAAATCCGATCACTCAAACCACTTCAGGAGGTGGTCTGTGCCGCATTCCAGACGAAACTGGACAAGTGTAAATGCATTTGGTTGTTGAAACCACATATGCAAATTTTACTCCTCCCAAAATGTTAAAATAATAAACGTGTGAGAGCGTGTTATAGGCTATATGGCATGTTATAGTCAGATATGACTGTGCTTATGCAACATGCATCGCCACAGACGAGTAGCTGAGCATCTCTTCAGCAAGCTGACGCGTAAACTGCCGTGAATGAAACTGAAAGTAAGACGCATATGGTCAACACACAATCATCTTCATTAAAAGTAGTAAGACAAACATATCTTTCCAGTGCTGATGCCGCGTTCTCTCCTATTGTGGTCTTTGATCTTGAAATGAGCTGATAATTAATAAAATGCAGCACTTGTCTTTTGATTTCATCTATGTCAAATCCGTTAAATTTAAATATAGCGTGGGAATTGAAGATCGGATTTATATCCGTTTTGCAACAACACATTTATGTGGCCAAGTATAAATGGAAACGTTTTAACAAATCAGATAGATATCCGATCAGGGAAAACACATGAAATGACCTGGTGTAAACAGGCCCAAAGTGAACATAAGTACTCAGACCAAACAAGGATGATTAACTAGGTACACCTGAACAGAATAATACAATCAACACAACAAGGGAAATGGTGCAAAAGGAAAATAAAGTCCAAATTAACAGAAACAGTGACAGTTAGAGCTATCATTATAGTGCACTTCTGTTTTTATGCTGCACAGTACACATATAAAAAAACTGCCATCAAAAGCATTTTTCAAAAAATAAATTGCTGGGTATGTGGCCTTCTTAAGACTCATATCCAGATCACCCTGCATCAGTTAACTGTGTTGCATCCTTTGAAGTAGCCAAATTCTATTAGGCCATATTTACAATTTCAAACTTCCATTTCAATTAGCCAGTGTCAAGTGCTACATCCAAACCAAAAGTGGCCCTCATCTGTTTTATAATGTTTTATAATGCTGACTGTGCTATATATTTGCAAAAAGTGGCCCAAATTGTTATTAATTATTTGAAATTTTTTGTAATGCAATTTTATATGTGGGCCACTTTAGGCTCACAGCCATATTAGCCAGTGCTTACTGTGCCCTTTCATTGCCAAAACTGGCCCAGATACGTTTTAGGATAACTGGGCCACATTTGTGCCATCATATGCAGGCCACTTTAGGCTCACAGCCACATTAGCCAGTGTGTACTGTGCCATATCTTTGATAAAACTGGCCCATATACATTTTAGGATAACTGGGCCACATTTGTGGCATCATATGCGGGCCACTTTAGTCTCACAGCCACATTAGCCAGGGCTTACTGTGCCATACTTTTGCCAAAACTGGCCCAGATACATTTTAGGATAACTGGGCCACGTTTGTGGCATCATATGCAGGCCACTTTAGTCTCACAGCCACATTAGCCAGGGCTTACTGTGCCATATTTTTGCCAAAACTGGCCCAGATACATTTTATGATAACTGGGCCACATTTGTGGCATCATATGCAGGCCGCTTTAGGCTCACAGCCACATTAGCCAGAGCTTACTGTGCCACATCTTTGCCAAAACTGGCCCCGATACATTCAATATACCCGGTCCACATTTGCTGAAGCATACGTGGACCACATTTGGTTTATACCCTGATTAGCCTTTGTCGATAATGCCACATTTTTGCCAAAGGTGGCCTACATTTGGTTGGCACTATTTGGGCCATAATCACTGTTTACCACATAGGCCATTTTAGTGTCACATTCAGATTACACATTGCTGTCAACACCACATCTTTGCCTACAGAGGCCCACATTTGATTTGATACATTTGGGCCATTTTTTGCTGTTTTACAGGGCCACTTAAGAAGGCCAGCAGTGCCGTATCATTGCCTTAAGGCCCACATCCGCATGCTATCTGGGTTATCAGTGGTGACTATGTCAAGTTGATGTCCATATGGCAGAAATGTACAGTAAAAATCATGCAGTTAGTTAATGGCATGTTGGTAATGGGTAATGTTGCGATCTATCTTATAGCAAAAATTGTTTTTAGTTTTGTATGTGTCAGGGATTGGGACTTGTTTTTCTTTGTTTTACCCCTGTCCTTCCTGAGTTTCCTTATATGGTTATTTTCCTGTTCTTGTTTAGTTAATTGATTATTCCTAGCACCTGTTTCAGTTTTCCTTGATCACCTCCCATGTGTTTATAAGTCCTGAGTTTTCCCTTCGTGTTTGTCCATTCTACTTTGTTGCTGTTTGTTTTGTATACCCTGCATTATTGTTTATTAAAACCCTTTCTTACCTTTAAGTTGAGTCTCCTGCATGCTCCCTGTCTCCACGAAACGTGACAGAATAACGGACAAAATAAAGATGACTGTGGCTGAGGACACTCTGCGGGGTTTGCGGCAGGGCGGGCTGAGGTTGGAGAGATATGTGGAGGAATTTCTTGAGCTCTCTAACCGGGTGAGCTGGCACGACGAATCTCTAGATGTGTGCTTCCAGCTGGGGTTGAATGACGAGACGATCTTCCCATGGGTGATTTTCCACTTATCGAGCTAATTAATCTGATTCTCTTTCTAAATGGTTCCGACTTTGAAGTCGAGCAAATCCCTGAGTCTCATCATTCCACTCCAGCTGGAACGCGCCGCGTCTCCCCAGCTCACCCCACGCTGAGAACCCCCACAACGGCTGTTCCAACGGCTCCTACTGCCTGCCCAACTCCAAAAACCCCCCTTTCCTCCAAAGCAGCTCCATCCTCCTCAGCCCAGAGCCGCCGTTCACGGCTCATTCAAGCCCGCCATCCGCAGGGAACTCAAGGCCGCCGTTCGCGGCTCATTCAAGCCCGCCGTCTGCAGCAAAGTCAAGGCCACCGTCCACGGCTCACTCAAGGTCGCCGGCTGTTCCTGTGGCAAGCCCGCCTGCAGTTCCTGTGGCAAGCCCGCCGGCCGTCCCTGTGGCAAGCCCGCTGTTACGTTATGATGTTTGTTTCTCATTGTGTTTTTCATAATATTTGTATTCTGTTGGATGTTTTCTTTTTGAGTTTCAGATAGCCACTGATTTGCTACGTGTTGTCGCCTATCAGTGGTAATTGGGAGATCAGCCCCCAAACACATTTTCGGTGCTTTTGAGTATTTCTTTTGATTGTTGGTTTAGTTTGTAATGTGGTAGAAATGTAGGAGAGACCTGCCTTTTTGTTTAACCTTAACTGTCACCGTCCCACCTGTGGGACGCTTGGCGCTCTTTTTTTCGTTGTCTTTTTTTCCTATCAAATATTTTAGTAATCATCATAAATTATATATCATTTGAAAGCTTAAAACCTCAAAATACATCCTTTGAAAACCATTTTGAAATCGGATATTGCGTTACCATGGAAATGGTACTTTAAAATATTTTGGCGTTCTCCTCCCCCTTAGTGGGCGGTGTCAAGTGTCATATTACACAATGCATTACGGTCTTTTAGGGAAAGGGAAGGGAAGTGGTGTGTGGCCAAGTATGGTGACCCATACTCGGAATTTGTCCTCTGCATTTAACCCATCCAAGTGCACACTCACAGCAGTGAACACACACCCGGAGCAGTGGGCAGCCATATTGCGGCGCCCGGGGAGCAGTTGGGGGATCGGTGCCTTGCTCAAGGGTCTCACCTCAGTCGTGGTATTGAAGGTGGAGAGAGCACTTGTTATTCACTCCCCCCACCGACAATCCCTGCCGGACCTGGGAATCGAACCTGCAACATTTGGGTTACAAGTCCAACTCTCTAACCATTAGGCCACGGCTGCCCCAAAGGGGAAAGGGAGGGGAAAGGGAAGGGAAAGTGGTGTGTGGCCAAGTATGGTGACCCATACTCAGAATTTGTCCTCTGCATTTAACCCATCCAAGTGCACACTCATAGCAGTGAACACACACCCGGAGCAGTGGGCAGCCATATTGCGGCGCCCGGGGAGCAGTTGGGGGATCGGTGCCTTGCTCAAGGGTCTCACCTCAGTCATGGTATTGAGGGTGGAGAGAGCACTTGTTATTCACTCCCCCCACCGACAATCCCTGCCGGACCTGGGAATCGAATCTGCAACCTTTGGGTTACAAGCCCAACTCTCTAACCATTAGGCCACAGCTGCCCCAAAGGGGAAAGGGAGGGGAAAGGGAAGGGAAAGTGGTGTGTGGCCAAGTATGGTGACCCATACTCAGAATTTGTCCTCTGCATTTAACCCATCCAAGTGCACACTCATAGCAGTGAACACACACCCGGAGCAGTGGGCAGCCATATTGCGGCGCCCGGGGAGCAGTTGGGGGATCGGTGCCTTGCTCAAGGGTCTCACCTCAGTCATGGTATTGAGGGTGGAGAGAGCACTTGTTATTCACTCCCCCCACCGACAATCCCTGCCGGACCTGGGAATCGAATCTGCAACCTTTGGGTTACAAGCCCAACTCTCTAACCATTAGGCCACAGCTGCCCCTAATGGTTTAGAATCATAACTTTTTATAATCTTGTCAGAATACATATCGCCGGAAAGGTCTGACTCTCAGGATTCCATATTTGGTGGTCTTTATGTGATCGGAGTAATATTGACAGAGAAATTTAGACATTTGTGACAGAAAAATGCATAAAAAACAATTCAATGGAGTTTGGATGGCACCCGGTGGCTGTTTGAAGTATGACACCCTAAATAAAATCTCACAGGAACCTCAATTTTTTTCATATCAACTTCAAATTTGGAACATAACTTATTTAGACATAAGGCTTTAATTTTATATCAATTTTAGAGTAAAACCTGTTATGTAAAATATTTATTTTATATAAAATATAAAAAATTTAGTACTGTGTATTTTCTTTACAGTAAATTTAAACTTCTATAACTTTTTGTTACTGTCATATTTTAAAATAATTCCACTTCTACAGTAATATGCTGATTGTCTTCTTAAAAAAGAGACCAAATTTATATCTGTATTCCAAAGCATTCATGAATTATAAGAGTTTAAGTTTGGATAGTGCACTCTCACGTATATGTTCAAAAATGGGGGGTGACAGTTAAGGGGTTACCCCATTTTATTACGTCCGCTAGGGGTAAGACACAATAAATAAAAGGGACAAGAGACCTCCGGCAGGCCGTCAGACCAAAAAAAAATACTCAAACAAATCACCATCAATTATAAAATAAATTTATTGTAAATTACAAAGGGGAAAACCACCAATAAGTAGTAGATCTCCTTAAGGGACTCATGGTCCAAACAAGAAAAATATTAAAGCAATGCAAGTCATCTGAAAATAAATGTAAAGAGAAAGAAACATCAAGAATAATCAAGTGGTATTTTTCGTCAGAGAGACCCAAGGCCATAATAACAAACAAAACCAATCTAATAAAAATAAGAGATCAAATGAATAACCTACCACAAAGAAAATAAAAATAAATACAATCAACGTAACCTACCTACTCTTATCATAAACATCATAAAAATGAGGTTTAAACAAAAAGGCAGGTCTCTCCTACATTTCTACCACATTACAAACTAAACCAACAATCAAAAGAAACACTCAAAAGCACCAAAAACACATTTTGGTCTGGCGGCCAGTAGGAAGCCTGGAGCAGTGCGACCGGCCCGAAGTCACACCAACTGCATTCTGAAGAACGGAAGAGGCATTATAAAGGGAACCGCCAGCTGATCTCCCAATTACTGCTGATAGGCGGCAACACGTAGCAAATCAGTGACGATCTGAAACTCAAAAAGAAAACATCCAACAGAATACAAATATTATAAAAAACACAATGAGAAATAAACATCATAACGTAACACCCCCACCGCTAAAAATCAACGCACAGTTAATTAATCAGGTTACACCACACGAGATAAAGTATCAGCCAAAACGTTTTCTTTTCCTTTCTTGTAGCGAATTTCTAGATTAAACTCCTGTATGATTAATGCCCAGCGCATAATGCGTTGATTAGAGTTACGCATGCGGGACAGAAAAACCAACGGGTTATGATCTGTAAATACTACAAGAGGTAATGGACTTGACCCCACATACACTTCAAAATATTGTAGTGCGAGCAATAACACCAAAGCTTCTTTCTCAATTGTGCTATAATTCAACTGATGCTTCAAAATTTTTCGTGAGAAGTAGCACACAGGGTGATCAATTCCATGCACGTCCTCCTGTAGGAGAACGGCACCAGCGCCAGTAGCGCTAGCATCCACCTCCAACGTCGAGAAATTGGGAGCAGAGAGTACCGACGTGCTGCACAATAATGATTTGACAGACTCAAAAGCTATCTGACACTCATCAGACCACACATAATCTCTATTTTTACAGAGCAAATTTGTCAAGGGTATCACCACGTCAGAGAAGTTTTTGCAGAATCCTTGGTAGTATCCTGCCATACCAAGGAAACATCTCAGCTGTCGTTTAGTCGTCGGGACAGGAAACTGTACAATAGCCTGCACTTTAGCAGCAATAGGACGAACTTCATCCTGGCTGACCTGCTTGCCCAAATACGTTACTGTAGCCCTTCCAAACTCGCATTTCGCGAGATTTAGTGTCAACGAAAAGGCTTGCAGACGGTCAAACTCCATGCGCAGGGTTTTTACATGTTCGTTCCATTCAGAAGAGTACACCACAATGTCGTCTAAATACGCGTCACAATTAGGAATGCCTGCCAGCACCCTATTCATCAGACGCTGAAACGTAGCTGGAGCGTTTCGTAATCCGAACGCCATGATGGTGTACTGTAATAGGTTATCAGGTGTAACAAAAGCGGAGATTTCAGCTGCACGAGGAGTCAAGGGCACCTGCCAGTATCCCTTGAGTAAATCTAGCTTCGAAACAAAAGTAGCTGACCCCACCCGGTCAACACAATCCTCCATCCGAGGCAGAGGAAAGGAATCTGGTTTCGTAATCGCATTGACTTTTCTGTAATCAGTGCAGAAACGGGCAGTGCCATCACTTTTCGGAATGATAATACAAGGGGAACTCCAAGCACTAGAGCTCGGAACAGCCAACCCGTTTTCAAGCAGGTATTTCACCTCATCCCGCATTATCTGACATTTAGTCGGGTTCACTCTGTAAGCATGCTGCTTAGTTGGTGGATGGTCTCCCACATCGATGTCATGATACACTGCAGTCGTTCTGGTTGGTACATCAGAAAACAACGTTAAATAGGTTCGGATTAACTGACAAATATCTGCTCGGGGGGCTTCGGACAGATATTCCAGATGGGACTTCAAATCTTTAAGAATCTCAGAGTTGTGCAAACAAACACCAGTATCAGAACCACTTCGCATGGTTAACCCATCTGTATCAGGGCAGTCAAAAACAGGTGCAGCCATAACAGATACAGGTACAGCTGGGACAACAGAACATTTCATTTCGCGGTCACACAGAACATATTACTTCAGCATATTTAAGTGACAGACGCGAGTTTTCCTCTTACGATCAGGTGTACGAATTACAGAATCTGTTTTACTAAGTTTGGCATCAATTACATATGGCCCAGAAAACTTCACCTGCAAGGCTGATCCGGGGATAGGAAGCAAAACCAAGACCATGTCGCCCTGGTTAAAAGAACGTGCAACAGCCTTTTGGTCAAATCCGGTTTTCATCTTCGCTTGAACAGATGCCATAGAAGCACGAGCTAATTCACACACACGAGGCAAACATTCACGAAATGAACTAACATAATCCAAAATATTGGTGACATCACTGGATTCACAACCCATATTTTTTTCTTTCAACAGCTTCAACGGCCCCCTTACAGTGTGACCGAAAACTAATTCAGCAGGGCTGAATCCGAGCGACTCTTGCTTAGTGTCGCGCACCGCAAACAACAATAGGGGTAAACCCTCATCCCATTCTTTTTCTGACTGAGCACAAAAAGTACTCAACATCGACTTTAAAGTTTGGTGAAACCATTCTAGCGCGCCCTGTGATTCTGGATGGTACGCGCTAGAGACTTCATGTTTTATATTGAGCTGTGATAACACTTGTTTAAATAACCAAGAC
Organism: Aspiorhynchus laticeps; assembly: GCA_023376895.1. Lineage (NCBI taxonomy): Eukaryota > Metazoa > Chordata > Actinopteri > Cypriniformes > Cyprinidae > Aspiorhynchus > Aspiorhynchus laticeps. The sequence continues at coordinate 5,218,247 of CM041809.1, forward strand.
ATAAAATTTGTGCCCTGATCGGTCTGCACAACCTTTGGTAAACCAAAGGTAGAAAAGAATTTCATTACAGCTTGCAGAACTCCCTTAATTTTTATGGTGCGTAACGGCACAGCTTCCGGAAAGCGAGTATTAGAGCACATCATAGTTAATATCAATTTATGTCCGGACGTAGTCCGTGGCAAAGGACCAACGCAGTCTAATATCACCCGCTCGAACGGCTCACCAACAACAGGAATGGGGCAAAGAGGCGCTGGAGAAATCGATTGATTTGGCTTGCCCACAATCTGGCAAGTATGGCACGACCGGCAATATCTCACAACATCAGATCTTAAACCAGGCCAAAAGAAATGACGTAAGATGCGATAGTATGTTTTTGTGATGCCCAAATGGCCTGAAAAACTGTGATTGTGAGCAAACATCAACACATGAGAACGAAATTGAGTGGGCACGACTATCTGATAAACTGCATCAGCTTCACATTCAGAAGTCGCCGGTGTTCTTTTTCGCATTAACAACCCATCATCACAAAAATAAGCAACAGGTTTCTCAAACACATTTGAGAAACACATTTTGTTTCAACAGCCGCTCTGCAACGAGCTAATGAATCATCGTGTTTTTGTGCGCTCGCTAAAGTGACTCTATCAATAGTCAAAGACAGATCAATTTCAGCACTAGGTATGGTGGACAGTACCTCAGAGCTCCTGTGTTCTACCTCTCCAGGGAAATCATGGCAAACATCAGCGCTGTCAGGAGAAACTAGGAAGCTGTCTGAGAGTTAAACCACGTCACTATATTTACGTGACTGCGCTCGTGTGATCACACATGCAGGAAATACAGAAGTTAGTTTCGAAACTGAGTCTACAAAATTTTGTGGTTCAGAAAGCGGATTCTCAACTACTTCAGGAAATGGCAGTACTTTCTCAACTGCCAGATCATTACCGAGAATCAAATCAACCCCTTTAATAGGCAGTTGCAAACGAACAGCGATTTTCACAAATCCAGAAACTAGGTCAGATCGAATATTTACATAATGTAAAGGAACTTTGACTATTCCTAATTCAATCCCTTGAACCAGCACATCAGAACCACAATACAAATCCCTAGTAAACGGTAAGATACTGCCAAGCACAAAAGATTGGGCCGACCCAGTATCTCGGAGAATGCGAATAGGAACTTTATCTCTCTCCTGTCCATTAAGAAAAACTACTCCGCTAAAAACAAATGGGTCATATCCAGAATCAATTCCCTGTTCATGAAAACTAACTGACGGACCCGTAACACGAACAAATCCAACACTTTTCGGTGCCTGACGTTTCGGAGACTGGTTTTTCTTTTTCAAAACTGGACATCCAGCAATGAGGTGACCAACCTCGGGACAATAAAAACACTCACGTGATTCAGCTTGATTTGGTATGATAGTTTTTACGGTTTTCAAATTCTTTTCAGCTCCGTATTGAGAAGATTCACGATGCACCGACGAAACAAAAACAGTCTTATGAGTCAATACAAATTTGTCAGCTAAAACAGCAGCCTGCGCATGCATGTTTACTTTTTGCTCATTTAAATGTACTACAATTTTGTCCGGCAACGTGTTTTTAAAATCTTCCAATAGTACAAGTTTGCGAAGTTGCTCAAAATCATTTACCTTGTTGGACTGGCACCACTTATCAAAAAGAGTTCCCTTCTCACGGGCAAACTCAACGAAAGTCTGGTTGGCGGCCTTTAAATGACCACGAAATTTTTGACGATAAGCTTCGGGAGCAAGCTCATAGGCTCTAAGAACCGAAGCCTTCAAAATATCATAATCTAAACTCTCCTCGATGGACAAAGCTGCAGAAACTTCCTGAGCTTTACCTGTCAGTCTGCACTGCAGCAAGAGCGACCATATATCTCTTGGCCAATGCAGAGCGACAGCTATACGCTCAAACGCACTGAAGTAAGAATCAATATCAGTTTCCCTAAAAGCAGGGACTAAACGAATCTGTCTACTGATATCAAACTCGCTCGTACTTAGGGGATGTGGAACAGGAGAAACCACAGGAGGAACACTATACGCTATCGGGGCTTGTAATCCACTCACCGGTTGAGCCTCAAGTTCACACTGCCTGACACGCAGCAGCTGTGTATCATGTTCTTACTGCTTAAATCGCAAATCAAGCTCTTTAAGTTGTATCGCCAATTTCAGATCTGCTGTATTTAGACCCATCAATGGATTCGGATCTACCGTTGGAAATTGAGCTGAAGCCCCTGCTCCATCTCCATCAGTCACAGAACCAGCGTCAACATCCCTCGACTCCGGTTCAATTGTCAAAACCCCCGCCGCCACTAAATTATCCTGCCCCACATCTCTTATTGCCTGTTTGGTGTCTGCTTTAGATATGACTATATCATAATAATCTGCGACAAGGATTAAATCAGATTTACGACATGTATTTAACGCCTCTACAGTAGGAAATTGTTTAAAATCCTCGATACTAAACTCCATAGTTACACTAACTAAACTCCCCCTTTCACAAATAAAAACCGCCAATCAGAAGCGACAAAAAATTCTCACCAACAAGGTAAATCATACTTACGAATGAATTAGATGAAACGGTCAAACGGACGAGCCCCCATTTTATTACGTCCGCTAGGGGTAAGACGCAATAAATAAAAGAAATAACGTATTGTACCTGTGACCGAAAACACATTTTGGTCTGGCCGCAGCCTCGGAGGCAGTCCCGCCATGACTTCCTGAATCCCCTGATCCACCATGGCCTCCTGAATCCCCTTATCTGCCATGGCGCCCCGAGTCCCCTGATCTGCCATGGCGCCCCGAATCCCCTGATCCACCATGGCGCCACGAGTCCCCGGACCCGCCATGGCTGCCCGAGTTCCCTGCTCCGCCCTGGAGGCCTCCCGTGTCTCCATCCTGGACCAGCCTCCAGGGCACCCTCCCCCCAGCCTCAAGGGCACCCTCCTCCCCTCCCCAATGAATATGTTACGGCACGGGATGCGCCTATCGCAGACCTGCCAACCTTGGATTTTTTTTTTGAGTACCACTTGTGTGATGGCAACGGGGGGGGGGGGGGGGGGGCATATATCATATGTAGTGCTAGGATAACGTTATTCATGTTAAATATTTCCCAAAGGTCTGCACTCAGTCACATACTACAGCTGCACGATTCTGGATAAATTGAGAATGACTATTTTTTTTGTCTCAAACAGAGATCACGATTCTCCCACGAAACAAAATGTGTGACAAAATATTATTGCTGCAGTCTATTTAAAAGTGTTTAATTTGAACGAATTATTAAACATTTAAATGAATATACATTTATAATATATTTAGTTAATATTAAAATTATGAAAAAGTGGTTTGAATGAATGATTTAATGTCTCACTCATAAATACTTCACTTGTTTCTTTACTGATGAATCAGCGTTTTTGAACGAATCTCTTGATTCAATCACAAATACATTTTTTAAGTCACTTGTCGCCACCTAGTGGCGAAACAATGTAATCGACACAAACGTTATTTGAAGCGCCAGTTAACTTTCAAAAGGTCTATTTTGATCGCTACCATAAACATCAGTGTTTATATCTGAACTATTAACTTTGATCCCAGTATTTCTGTGATAATATGAATGACTGTAAGACAGAAATAATACTGTGTAGTTGTAAAGACTGTTTGTGAAGCTGTTACCCAAACATGGTAACTGTCTGCTCTGTCAGCAGCTGCGCGAGCAGATATGAATGTTCCGGTAAGACTTTTGTAAAGGTTTATTAGACACGGGCGAAATTCTAGTGCAAATATATCAGTATTTATCCAAGTACGGGCACTTGGCTTTTAAAAGCCCTAATATTAGGACGCTGTTCAGTGAATGCAGCTATATGAACACAAATAAACCGCAGCAGATCTGGCTGAATATGAATGTGTGCTTTTATTCTATTCACAGTTCGTCTAGAATATCAATACGATCACGTCACTCCAGAGGATTAAGTTAACTCAACTCAATATTTTAACTTTCCACAGCCACCACAACCCGTTTACCTTAGTTGTAAGTACCGTGTGTACTGTCCTCTTTTAAGAAATCAGACGGCGGGAGTAAAAAGGCATGAGACCGAGCGGGATTTTGTTTTGCCGTCTATTTGCAGTCTCTTTTTAATGATAGGTCTACGCATTTGTCAATCATCCCACATGTTAGATGGGGAATGAACCCAGCGCTCTGATTGGTCGAAGTCCTCTTTCATTGCTGTTGCTTGATTTAAGTAGGCTACAGTGCGTGCGCAAAGGCGTCACCAGGTTTTTGCGTAGTTTAAAGTGACAAATCGTACCTGCGTACTTTGAGGTCAAAATGCGTGCCCGCTATGCAAAATGCGTACAGGTTGGCAGGTCTGCTATCGGGAGGGGGGATAGTGTCAGGGATTGGGACTTGTTTTTCCTTGTTTTACCCCTGTCCTTCCTGAGTTTCCTTATATGGTTATTTTCCTGTTCTTGTTTAGTTAATTGATTATTCATAGCACCTGTTTCAGTTTTCCTTGATCACCTCCCATGTGTTTATAAGTCCTGAGTTTTCCTTAGTGTTTGTCTGTTCTACTTTGTTGCTGTTTGTTTTGTATACCCTGTGTTATTGTTTATTGAAACCCTTTCTTACCTTTAAGTTGAGTCTCCTGCATTCTCCCTGTCTCCACGAAACGTGACAGTATGTTGGTTTAGGGTTGGCATCATCTCTTCTCAGGTGTTCGGTCATCTCAGATCTTCGTAAGGGCTGGATCCAGACCGAAGCTTGTGTAATTCCTAGTTACCTCGGGATGTCAATCCTGTGGCAGAAACAGAGAAGCAAATAGAGACAAAATCTGCATAGCTGCTGTTCCAGCCAAGCAAAAATGATGTGTTCAACCCAAGCAAAAGAATTATAATGCACATTTGATCAGATATAACTGAAGTACAAGGCTATGAGATACATTATGTGAATGCTTGGCTAAAGAGACGTGTCTTTAATCTAGATTTAAACAGAGAGAGTGTGTCTGAACACCGCACATTACCGGGAAGGCTATTCCAGAGTTTGGGAGCCCAATGCAAAAAAGCTCTACCTCCTTTAGTGTACTTTGCTATCCTAGGTACTAGTGTTGCTTTCGTCAATGAAAATTATGACTAAATATCATCGTCAACGAACCTTTATTACGTGACGAAAACGAGGCGAGACGTGGTGATAATGTCATATTTTCTTGACCTGGTAATGACTCTAGCAGCTGCATTTTGGACTACATGTAGCTTGTTTACTGAAGACGCAGCACAACCACCTAGCAGTGCATTACAATAGTCCAATCATGAATGAATGAACTAGCTTTTCTACACCAGAAACAGGTAGCATGTTCTGTAGCTTGGTAATGTTTCTAAGATGGAAGAATGCTGTTTTTGTAACATAGGAAATATGGTTTCATCCACTCTGTCACCATTCCCTGTCACCCTGTCAAAAGCACCACTTATTTTTTATTTATTTATTTGGCGTTAAATTAAGCAAACAAAACAGAAGATTACTGGAGTATGTTTTTCAAGAAAATACTATTTAAGTTTTTCTTACTTCAAAATGTAATGTTTAAGTCAGTGTGTTACTTGTAATTATTTGTGAAATGTATACTAGCAATTTCTGACTGAAAAATGTTTTAAAGGCATTTTTTAAGTGTAAAGTTTTAACTTATTCTAATCTTTAGCCTGTCATGTACATCAGTCATAGTATTATGTCTGTTCTGTTGTTCTGTATAAACTCTTTGAATTCATTCCAAACAATTTCCCTCCAGAAACTCTAATTTGTTTATATGTGCGGTAATATTTTCCTAGTAGCCAGATGACTGGTACAAAGAGACATTTTATAGCAAAATGTTTGCATGCCAATATGCATATTCATTCAGTACTATGGCAACAGTTGGAGTGCATATCAAAATACTCGAATGTCATGTATGTGATGCCATTCTATATAAAAGATAGATGACATTAGTGGAGAGAAGACAGTGGTGTTGATATTATACACACAAACAGCTGTGAACATACTTCAGGTATGCATTTAATAGCTTTTCATATAGTAATTGACTTCTCTTGGTGCATATGAAAATTGTAGGACTTTTATTGGTGTATTGCTATTTTATTTATTGATACATTTATTGTATATTTCTAGATTTATTTTCTTCAGATGCAAAGTCTACATTTTAAGACATCCACCTGAAACCGCTTTACAATGGGATTTCTGAAATATCTGATGCTGATATTTCTCATCTGTAAGTTTCTCAGTTTTCTGTTTAACATTTAAAACAAGGTTGTTTTAAACAAAATATATGTATGTGTGTAAATATATGTATAAATAAATAATTTTCACGAGTATAACATTTTTTTTCACATGAGTATACAGCACCCCTTGAATCTTAAAATAACAGGCCCTGTATTAACTGTAAGGATGCATTTTAACAAACAAGTGAAGTTAATATGTTTGTTGAAATGCATTAATATGAATGTTGAAATATTATCGCTGTGATTATCAACTGGGAGAAAGATAATTCAATTCTGATTGACTGATTTGAACAATGTTTTTTTTTTTTTTGTTTTTTTATCGGGGTGAATCTTTTGAACAAAATACTGGGGATGTCCAATCAGGAAATTTACAGTGAAAACCAAACACAGAGATATACTAATCTCTGTCATAACCAGTTATATGCTTTCAGCTTACATTAGCTGTTTACTGATTTTATGTAAAGTACTTTAGGTTGGTTAAATGATATTTAAATAAACTCAAATATACATTTTGTTCATATTCCTTGTATTATAATAAATATTTTTAAGTAAATAAATTCCCTGCCTTTTTATTAAGTTACGTTACTAGTTTATTTTATATTTGTTCACCCATACTGTTCGCATATGTTGCATAAAAACTGGGGTCACTGATTTTATCCGAGCAGGTGTGTTGTTTGTTGTGATATCCGGCAATTGTGCATAGCCTACCTGTCTACCGAAGCCAAATGTTAAATGTTATTCTTACATGGCTTTCTGAAATTATTGATTCTGTTTGGTTAGTCACGACATTCCAAGGTTGGTACTTCTTCACACCACAGCACAGAGGTGATCTTTCTTGTTTCATTCACAGCTACTGCCATTTTATGTCTCAGTTATTGACAGTATTTAAAATAAAATCAGGGCCGGTTCTAGACATTTGGAGGCCCTAGGAGGACCCCACCCCCAATAAAAAGCATTTGAAACAAATATAATTCCTAACATTTTATTTATGCATTTCATTTTAATTTTTTTTTATTTTACTTACTGTTACATGTCTGAGTTTTTCTGTGTTTCCCCTGTGACCTAGTTTTCCCCGTTCTGTTTAATTAGTCATTGTGTTCACCTGTCGGCCCCTCTTTATCTGCCCTATATTAGTTCCTGTCCTTTGAGTTCTAATTTTGTCGGTTATTATTGATGTCTACATGTTTTGTGCCGCTTGCTTCTAAGATTCCTTGTATTCTCTCCTTGGATTGTTATTAAAAGTTGGATTTATGATATTCCTCCTTCGTCGTGTGCATTCCATAGCACCTCACGTAACACTTACATAGTACCATTCAAAAGTTTAGACACATTACTATTTTAATGTTTTTGAAAGAAGTCACTTATGATCATCAAGTCTGCATTTATTTGATCAGAAATAACTAAAATATTGTGAAACAATTTTTTTATTTAAATAATAATAAAATAAATATTTTTTTCTATTTTTTACCATACTTTAAAATATCTATTTCTTTGAGTCAAAGCTGAATTTTCAGTATCAATTTAACACATCCTTATGAGTAAAAGTATTTTTTTTCTGTAGGCTATTTTTGATCAAATAAATGTATAGCATGATTGATGAGCATAAGAGACTTCTTTCAAAAACATTAAAAACTGTAATGTTTCCAAGCTTGTGACCAGTACTGTACGTACATATTAATCAAACTTTATATAAGGTTTGCTGAGGATGTTATTATAGCCTTGATATTATAATAATAATAATTATTATTATTATTTTGCAGTAATGTTTGCAGTAATTTATTCACAGTTCCTGAATACCACTTCAGTAAATGAACATTAGTGCTTTATAATTTTTTTCCCTAGCTGGGTGTGGGTAGGATTTCCCCCTCCCATTTAACCAATATTAACTACATATATTGTCATATTATTAATATTAATAAATATGATATAATGTATTGTATTGCTACCTTAAATATGCACTAGCCTATATAGCACAAATCAAGTGCGAGTTAGTTAATTGGAACTGAAAGTAGCTTAAGTGTTATGTTGGGTCATCAGCACAATTTAGAAGTTATCTGAGGTACTTTTTTTGAAACATTAAAAATGGTGGTGTGTTTGCTTTTTGAATTAGAAAACAAACTTCTTTGCTTTGGCTTTTTTAGCTATTTTTCTAGTCAGCTCCTGACGCGATGTCATACCCTGTATGCGCAAATTCAAAGCATCGCGTTTGGGCACGTCATCGGCACTCGCACTCGCACTCGCACTCTTTTAAACTTTTAATAGACTGGTGAATGATCTGTACAGAAATGACACTGATCGACAGAACAAGTTTATATTTTGAATACATTGCAATCACTCCAAAATAGATGACGACAACTCACACACTTGCATTAGCAACAGTCTTACACCAGAAGGTAGGCTTGATAAAAAAAATCACGCAGTGTGTTGCTGTTGGTTTCCCACACACAAAGCAAGCAATTATGACCCCCCCCCCCTCTGAGCATAAACACACCCCTGCTGCTACGACCCACATTTACTGACCAGCCAATAAAAATGCGACATGAAAACAACGTGTCATGGCCTGCGTCCTAATGTGCATACTCTCCATCCAAAATTCTATGTGATATTAGTCATTTTCAATACTATTTAGGGCAGATAGGGTGGATAGTATGCACATTGGGACTCCGGGATGGTGCTAAAACATAAAACTGCTTACCACAAGCTCTTATCCCTTCCTCTTTCGTCACTTCCACTTTTTTTCCCAGCACACATAAAAACTACAACTGCCAAAGTGTGATTCATCATGCTCTGTCAATAGATGTCATCATCGTACAGTGTACACGCATGTCGTACCCAAGTTTATTAGATCCATGTCGCACAGTATGATTTGGAATGATCTTATAGGATTTCTGAAATCGCACAGTCTGTAGAAGTTTTTAAACAAGTTAACGTGCAAGTTGAAGTCTTGTTTAAACTAGCTGCTTGCTAAGAACAGTTTTTCTTCCTGGAAGCTTTGCGTTTAATGAGCTGATCAAATATAAAACTCAAATCCATAGTTTGTGTCTAATTATGTACTTATTTGTCAAGTTGCCATGTAATAAGTCTAAGCGAGATACATTCAGTTGGTTATTTAAAAAAAAAAATGCAAAAAAAGTTGACCAGCAAACATAATTACATTGTAAAAACATTCCTTTCAGTCTCTTTGGTACGATGACTGGAAGAAGCCGCGAATTGGCCAACGTCCTCAAGACCCGCCACATCGACATTGCGTGCATTCAAGAGATGAAGTGGAAGGGAGCAAAATCCAGGGACATTGGCGACGGCTACAAGCTCTACAACAACAGCGAACGGTCCACCCAGAATGGCATCGGAATCGCGGTCAGCGAAAAGCTGCGGGATAGTGTCGTCGAAGTCAGCCGGGTGTCCGACCGGCTTATGTCCATTAAGATCGCCTCCGGATCGACATCGATGCGAGTCGTCTCGTGCTATGCCCGGCAAACTGGGTGCATGACCGACATCAAGGACGCGTTCTGGGAAAGCCTGGAAGCCCATCTTCGATCAATCGACCCGGAAGAACGCCTGGTGCTCGATGGCGACCTGAATGGACACGTCGGGTCGGAACGAGACGGATACAAGCGAGTACACGGCAGGCAAGTGTACGGCACCTGCAACGATGACGGGGACCGAGTCCTCAACTGCGCTGAGGCCCACGATCTTGCTGTGGCCAACACCTTCTTCACGAAGAGACCGGCGCATCTCGTCACCTACTCGTCACCTACAACAGTGGTGGAAGAACGACCCAGATCAGTTATTGGATGCTTAGACAGTGCGACCTGAAACTGGTGGCCAATGTTAAGGTGATCCCGTCGGACCACATTGGCCCACAACACTGGCTCCTTGTTATGGACATCCAATTGGACCTTGGACAGCATTGGCGAGCGTGGATAACCAGGACGGAGCGGATTAAGTGGTGGAAGCTCCCCGAGAACAAGGATCATCTAAGGGGCACCCTCAGACTCGATGACATGGACCTTGGCCAGCCAGTGGACGCCCTCGGAAAGACGAAGCCGGGAAAGCAGATGATCGACAAACAAATTTGGTGGTGGAACGACAAAGTGCAAAAGGCGGTCAAGGAGAAGAAAGCGGCATTCAAAGCACAAATCCCGCAGCCAACTGGACTACGAAAAATACAAAACGCTCAAATCAGTGGCAAAGTGAGCAGTCGCGGTGGCGAAAGCTGCATTCCATGACCGGCTTAACAAAGAGCTGGACATGCCCGAAGGAGCAAACAAAATTTATCGATTGGCCAACGCCCACCATCGCGCAACGCAGGATATCGGCCAAGTTAAGCATGTCAAGGACAACGACGGCAACACCTTGCGAGACGCCCCCGCCATCCTCCAGCGCTGGAGAGATTACTTCGCGAAGATCAGCAACGACGAATTTCCTCATATGCCAATCCAAAGCGCCCACCCCGTCTCTGGTCCCATCATGCCGATCACGACAGCAGAAGTGGAGGCATCCATCAAGAAGATGAAAAACGGGAAAACGATGGATGCCATCCACGCCGCCCGGCTCCTTGTAGAGCGATCTCGGGAGAAGAACAGGCGAATTCACGTGACCTTCCTGGATCTCGAAAATGCGTTCAACAAAATTCCGCACGACCTAATCTGGAATGCCCTCCGGTCCCACAACATGCCCGGGGCCTACGTCAAGTGGATCCAAGCGCTTTACCGCAACGTCACCAGCATGGTTTGAACCCCGGTCGGAACATCACCGCCCTTTCTCAATCATCGTCGGAGTCCATCAAGGATCAGCCCTCTCGCCACTCCTATTCATCCTCTACATGGACACGGTGATGGTCGACATTCAAACCGCTCACGCATGGTCGCTCCTCTTCGCTGACGACATATTCTTGGCAAGAGAAGACCGTCAACAGCTGCAAGACCAAACGCAGCAATGGAAGAACCGACTGGACAAGTACGGAATGCGGCTAAACATCAAAAAGACCGAGTATATGGAATGCGGGACTCAGACAACATCCCATAGCCCTTTATGGATCGGAGTGTTGGCCGGCAACATCCAAGCATGAGCAGGCCCTTCAATGCGAATGCTGCGATGGTGTCTCGGTCTGAACCGATGGGACCACGTGACAAACGAAGACATCAGAAAGCGGATGGGCATCGCCACGATTGTGGAGAAGATGTGAGAAGGACGACTCCGGTGGTATGGCCACGTCGTAAGAAGCAATAAAGGATCGGTGGCGAGAACCGCACTCCGACTAAACCCGCACGGCCAGCGACCACGCGGAAGCTCCAAGAAGCGATGGCTCGACCGTTTGAAGGACGATATGTGGCATGCCAACATCGCCCAGGAGGATGCTCTGGACCGAGCCAAATGGAGACGGGTGTGCAGAACAGCGGACCCTGCACCCATGCGGGAAAATCGCTAGGACAAAGAAGAAGAAGAAAAACGTTCCTTTCACTGAAAATAAATGGAATTGCATCAGAATCTTTCTCCTTTAGACAGTACCGCAGCTCCCTATATGCAGTTTGCGTAGGGCACCAACTCCCAGGGGGGCACCATCCCAGTTGCTCAAAAAAAAACTTTTGTTCTATATTAATATTAAAATTAACATATACTGTACATATGCATAAATAAAAATCTAAACATGAATACATATATATAATGATAAAAAATGCATTTTACGGTGAACGCAGTAGGCAGGCTAAGCACACGTGATGCGCCATTCCCGCATCTGCACGCGTGACTGCTCACACTATCCCTGCCATCTTTTCCACGTGGGCCCATGTGGGTTTTTGATGGGCTGTCACTTGGGCCCTGCATGGGCAACCCAAATGGGACCCATACACTTTATCCATCGGCTCCACTTGGGCCCCATGTGTTAGCCCACAGGGGCACATGATGGGTCCATAGTGGGCTCTAAGTGGGGCCCATGTAGATTTTCATTATATGGGCCCACATGGGTCCCAAATGGGTTCTATTAATTGGGGCTAAGGTGGGCCACATACAGAACCTTTATGGGGCCCAAATGGGTGACCACACTGAACCCACAAATAGCCCATACATGGGGTTTTTGTGGGACCACAGTGGGTCAGAACTGGGCCCCATTTATATTTCTTTATTAATTCCTCTGGATAAAATTAATGTGCTAATATGCAATAAAACTCTAAATTACAATGTTTTTTGACCTAATATCAGTTGATTTTATGTGGTGCTCAATACATTTTAAATTACAAGTTAAAAACATTTTTTTTTATTATTGGGTAAAACAAAATAAAACAAAATAGGATAAAAACTGGATGAAAATACTTGAACAGAACAGGATGAAATGGCATTATTCCTGGGCCTGTGCAGACTTCTCAGCTTCATACCTAAAAAACAGTTGTGACGAGTCAGCTGCCTCCCCCCTAATTATCAGCACTCCCCGTCCCTTAATCGCCCTGGCTGTTTAAGCGCCCCTCCTCTCACACACCCACTCCAGTCGGGAGCCTGGTGAAGGGCGGCGATTAAGGGACGGGGAGTGCTGATAATTAGGGGGGAGGCAGCTGACTCGTCACATTCCCCCCCCCAAGCGACATCCCCGTCATCCGGCCGCCGCCCACGCAGGAGTGCTACCTTCCTCAACCAGGCTCCAACGGTCGGAGTGGGCGGGACAGGGATTCCTCTCCGGGCAACTCTCCCTCTCGCACCGCGCCGGAACCGGGACAGAGAAACCGGGTATTAGTCGATAGCCTCAACCAACCACAGGGTAAATGACTATTAACAGAACGTCACTTACCCCTTAGGTGGCTGGGAGGCCATCTCCGTCGTTCCTCCGTCCCAGTGCGGATTTCCACGAACTTTTGCGAGCGAGAGGGGAGGACGTCATCGATGTTGCCCAACTGTGCTGTCGAAGCTCCGCCATGCCCGCATTCTCCACCAGTGTGACGGGAGGAGCAAACGACAGACACAGTGGGTGTGGCGTCAGGCCTCGGAGAGGCTTTTATTCAACAGAAATAATAAACTAAAAGTGTCCAAAGGGGATTAAAGTGTCCAAAATAAACAGGGGGATCTGGTGTCCTCGTCGTGTAACGCAGTTCGTGAAGGACGGGTAGTTTTCAAGAAGGAGGGGTCCAGGTAAGGGGCGGAGTCCGGTGGCCGCACGCGCTTCCCTCCCTGGGTCCGGGGCGCGAGGCGGCGGCTTCTCTTTAAGCGGCTTCGTCCTCCTTGGCTCCCGCGGCGCTTCCAGGGCTACGGCCCGGCATCCTGGCCCGTCAGCCGTCTCTCGGGGGGTGCGGTCCTCCCACTCGACGCTCCCTTCCTGGACCCACGAGGACACCAGCGTGCATGCACGGGGGAAGAGACCGGTCTCCCGAGGAGAGGCGCAGCCGGCCTATAACAGCGGCGGTGATGAGGCTCCATTCCCTTCAGGTGTGCCTCATCACACGCCGCCAGCCCTGGCTGTTTAAGCGCCCCTCCTCTCACACACCCACTCCAGTCGGGAGCCTGGTGAAGGGCGGCGATTAAGGGACGGGGAGTGCTGATAATTAGGGGGGAGGCAGCTGACTCGTCACACAGTAAAGAAAGAAAAACAGAAAAGGCAATTATTTTAAAATACTACTAAAACATTCATGAGCATTAAAAAGCATGCATGGTTTTAATTAAGCCGTACCAGTACTTAATATTTCTGCCTAAGTGAGAGCAGCTCCGGCCCGAGCAGATAAACCGTCTGAGTAGGAGTAGCTTGGATTTGTTCCGCTTTCGGTTCGTTTGTCCAGAGTAGCTCTTGTAAATCGGGCATGATGAGAACGCAAGGCTGTTCATTCCATTTTTCCAACTGAGAAACAACCTTTCTTTGACTGAATGCGTGTTGCGATGACGTCACGGGACGCGTCTAAAGCCCAAAATCGGCGGAAAATCTGTGGCAATTACGAAAATTTGCGAGCTCTTGTGAAAATTGCGGAGTTTGCTTGATTTTGCGATAAATTCAGCGATCGCAGAATCGCAAAATGTTGGAGGGACTGAGAAATGTAATTATGTTCTAGGAGCTATTTTTGTTGCGAGATAGCCTACACAATAATGCAACGCAGTTTGATTTCAAAAGAGTGTATAACCGTAAAATGTTTATCATCAAATTAACATAACTTACTGGCAAAGATTATCCAGTAGTTGCTGTATTTCATACCACAATAAAATTACTGTGAAACTAAGTACAGTAGTTAAGTGTACTATTATTTTTTTTTTATTTTGTTATATATTCAAAACACAAGTTGCTTCACACCAACAGCTTTATTCATGATTCATCTTTTATATTTCACAGCTGAACTTCAATAACACAGAATTACCAGCATATTAACCATATTTCATCACTGAACATACATATAGCCTACAAGTAAAATCACAGATAACACATTGTGCCAGTGGAAAATAAATGGTGTAAATATAAAAATAAAAGTTTGACGAGTTAATGTACTTAATTAGTAAGACTATACAACAATAACCAGAGAAATGTCAGACTTTGTCTCTCTGTGTCTTGTGTTTCCCCTCCTCTCGTGCCCATATTTGGTTAGTTTCCTGTTCCTGTCCTCATTTGAAATTATCAGTTCCCAGCCCTGTGTCTTTAGTTAATTAGTCCCCAGCCCTGTGTTGTTAATTATCTAGTTTACTCCTCGTTTAGTTTGAGTACTTAAGCCCTGTGTTTCCCTGCCTCTGTGTCCAGTCTCTGTTGTCATTCTGTGTCTCCAGTGTTCAAAGTGTTTGTATGAATAAAGGTGTTATTTGAAGAAGTTCCTCATCTCCGCGTTTCCCTGGCTTCCTACGGAGTTGTGACAGAAGACCGGACCCCCCCAAAAAAGGACTGAAAAGAGGCGCAACTTCTCCCTCGTTTTGTTTTCCGTTTTTTGAGAAGTTTTTTTCTGTTTTTTCCCCTCCGCGGCAATGGAGTTCGCCGCCCGCCTCTTCGCCCTCATCCGGCGGGACCTCCCAATCATGGAGTACGCCGGGGAATTCAGCAGGCTCGCCGCGGTGACGGAGGTGCAGGACGCGGCCCTCCTCCACCTGTTCCGGCTCGGGGCTTGTTACCATCGCCCCATAGACCTCCCAGACACCACAGGATTATGTTGGAGAGAAGGGGTCTACCGGTGTCTGGGAAGTGTCCGGGCCCGAGTCGGAACCAGCCCGTCGACCGCGGCTCTCCCTTGCCTGCCGGCGGTGAGTGTGGCAAGCCCGCCGAGGGTGAGTGTGACTAGCCCTGTACCCGCGCTTCAAGAGCGCCCCCAAGTGACCGCGCTTCAAGAGCGCCCCCAAGTGACCGAGCTTCAAGAGCGCCCCAAGTGACGGCACTTCAAGAGCGCCCCTAAGTGACGGCGCTTCAGGAGCGCCCCCAAGTGTCCGCGCTTCAAGAGCGCCCTCAATAGTCAGCTCCTCGCAAGTGCCCTCCAGTGCCTGCTCCTCGCAAGTGCCCTCCAGTGGGCACCACAGAGCCCGCTCCTCGCCAGCGCACCCCAGAGCCTGCGCCTGCCGAGCGCTCTCTAGTGTCCGCGCCTGCCGAGCGCCCCCAAGAGTCTGCGCCTCCCGAGTGCCCCCAAAAGTCCGCGCCTCCCGAGTGCCCCCAAGAGTCCGTGCCTCCTGAGTGCCCCCAAGAGTCCGCGCCTCCTGAGTGCCCCCAAGAGTCCGCGCCTCCCGAGTGCCCCCAAGAGTCCGTGCTTCCTGAGCGCCCCCAAGAGTCCGCGCCTCCCGAGCGCCCCCAAGAGTCCACGCTTCCCGAGTGCGCCCAAGAGTCCGCGCCTCCAGTATGCCTCCTATTCTCCCCAAGGAATTTTTTGGGGGGGGTTAGTAGGGCTCCTGCCGGAGAAACCGAGGCGGGGGCTGGGGCCGCGGTCTCGGAGGTGGCTCCGCCATGGCTCCCCGATCCCCAAGCTCCCCGATCCGCCAAGCTCCCCGATCCGACTTGGCCGCCCGAGCTCCCCACTCCGCCATGGCCGCCCGAGTCCCCTGACCCGCCATGGCTCCTAGAACGGGCGCCACTCTGGAGGCCGATAATCCTGCCTCCTGTTCCCTGGAGGTCTCCAGAGCGCCCACCCCCCCTCCCCGTTGGATGGTGTATGGTGCGGGACGCACCGTTCGGGAGGGGGGAGTAGTGTCAGACTTTGTCTCTCTGTGTCTTGTGTTTCCCCTCCTCTCGTGCCCATATTTGGTTAGTTCCTCTTCCTGTCCTCATTTGAAATTATCAGTTCCCAGCCCTGTGTCTTTAGTTAATTAGTCCTCAGCCCTGTGTTGTTAATTATCTAGTTTACTCCTCATTTAGTTTTAGTGCTTAAGCCCTGTGTTTCCCTGCCTCTGTGTCCGGTCTCTATTGTCATTCTGTGTCTCCAGTGTTCAAAGTGTTTGTATGAATAAAGGTGTTATTTGAAGAAGTTCCTCGTCCCCGCGTTTCTCTGGCTTCCTACGGAGTTGTGACAAGAACACATATCATCTCAAGACATTTAAAATGGTCTTCTTTATGGCGACGATTCTTTAAGAATGTCGGTCGATGTTTTAGTTTGTGAAACCCACCCACTGCCAGTTTACCCAATTGTATTTCGGCACCTCGGGTTGCCAGTTGGCGGAAACCACAGCATATTTCATGTCATTCATTGTCTGGTGCGCTTGTTCCTGTTGGTGTCGTTAATCTGGCAACCTGCATGTGCGTCAAGTCTGAGGAGGAGGGGCCGGGTGAAAAAAACCCTCTCCAATATTTTGATTTTGGACTTCAATACCTAGTTCAACCGCTAGGTGTCAATCCTACATACAGCATCTTTAACATTCATAATCCAGTGAAACTTTCTTTGGCTGTTGACCTTAATAACGTGTTTTAAAGGGTCATATAATGCTATTTTAAAGATCATTATTATGTGCATTTGGTGTAACAGAATATGTTGACATACTTTAATGTTCAAAAAACACATTATTTTTCAAATACTGTACGTTATAGTAGTTCCTCTATGCCCCGCCTCTCTCAAACGCGTCGTTTTCTACAAAGCCCCTCCTTCCGACAAGTGCAGTCTTCTCTGATTGGCCAGCTGACACAGTGCATTGTTATTGGCCGAACACCACAAGCGCGCATCGGAAATGTAACACCCCTTACCATAATCGCGAGCTTCAGCTATCAAAGTAAATATAAAGACAGTTAATAATGTCCCTAATTTTACCATCAGTTCAAGCCCGAGAGGGGAACAGAGTCACGGGACAGGCACAGTGATGATGCTCATATGTATTTGCAGTATACAAGCCACGGTTAAAATAGCTGACTCCACTGTGATGTGACCCTGTCTCTTTCTTTCTCTCTATCTCACACACACACACACACACGACGCTACACTGCGCAAAACTCCAATAGCAAATGCTTAAAGGGGTCATATGATGTTGCTAAAAAGAACACTATTTTGTGTATTTGGTGTAATGCAATGTGTTAATGCGGTTCGAGGTTCAAAAAACACATTATTTTCCACATACTGTACATTATTGTTGCTCCTCTATGCTTCGCCTTTCTGAAACCGCACTTCTTGTTCTGAGAAGCGAGGTGTGCTCTGATTGGCCAGCTATCCAGTGTGTTGTGATCGGCCGAATACCTCAAGCGTGTGACGGAATTGTTACGCCCCTTACCATGTTGTGATGCTGTGTCCCGGGCTGGCGCGACGAGACTAAAACAATAAAACCCATTATAAATGAGGCATTTGTTGCATCCAGTGAGGACATAATTACTGATTATAATGACTCATATGGTCTTTTAACGTGTTGTGCCGCACCGCGTAAACATTACCATATCTACATTTGTGATCGTAGAAACGCCAAACAAGCACTACTCTACACTGCTCAACACTCGTGTTTGAATAGTCAGTAGCAAATTCTCCCTCTGGGGTCTGAGGTGATTTTGGGGCCCTTGAGAGGTTTTGACATGTCCTGATATTTGTGCTTATTTCAGCTACTTATAACATACTAATGACCAACATGTATTTGTTTTTGTATTCAGCACAAACTTTGCTACAATATTATGTGACCAAGATGGATGTACATGTTTTTATTTTTTTAGAAAAAAAATATTATGCGTGGTTAGTAAGTTTTGGGAATTTTTTTTTAGCTGAAATAAGGCCATAAAACCCACACTAAATAGTCCTGAATAAGACTTTAGAGTAATCAGTCTTGTCGGCTAGAATATTTACTTCACAATTAAGTGAGAATCATTCTGCTTACTCATTCACAGAAAACAATACATTGATTAAATTTTTTTAAGACATGTTTTGTGATTGAAAGCCTGTATGCGAGGGAGTGACAATGTCCTTGAATATTAAGTGATTCTCACCTGAGACACAAAGGGCCCTCCCCTAAAGGCTGCTAATGGCCCATCAGTGTGACTGACTTTGAGGCAGGTAAGAGAGAATGTGAGGAGATTGAACAAATGTTTTTTTTTAATTATTTGTATTTTATTTACAACACCGTATAATCAAAACATACATGATGAAGGTCAAAGACACATTATTGTGCACACTGATCTGACCACAGAGATGTGAACAGACTTTGAGTCATTCCTGCAACAGATTCTGTTCAACAAGTGACACAAGTAAATCATGCCTGATATTTACGTGTGTTATTTGAGTGTTTCTGCTACTTTCCATGGATTCAAGAGGAAAAAAACAACATAATCAGTGGTCAAGGAGTTTGTTTTACCATATAATATCAGTGTAGTTGGACATCTGATGTTGGTACAGCACAAAAACAGTTTGAAGAGACGTCAGGATTCATCATCTGTGGTGCAGGTATCTGATTCAATAAAATACAAACCAAAAAAAAAAAACATTTGCGAGCATGTTAATATCAGGAGCATCTTTTTATATATATGTTTTATAAACTCACGCATGCTTTGTACTATCGTAAACAAAAAAATACCTTTTATATCTGAGAAACTAATTATTATTGTTTAGAAAAAAACGAACTATGATCTTGTAGTCATATAGCCTAGTATGTATGGCTTTGTACTACAAAAGATGTACTTTGTACTATAAAAAAGGATATTTTATATCTGAGAAACTAATTATTATCGTTTAGCACGCTATTAAATCGGTTTGTGAACATTAAACATTTTTCAAAACATTGTAGCATTCATCATGTTGTCCTTTGAGAAAAAAAATAAAGGCGTTCAAGTTTGAGTCACAATAACATGTTAACTAAAGCAAAAAAAGAAACATTACTTACTCATCAGATAGCTCTTCTCTTCTGGATGAACTCTTGCTCTTATTTTGAGGCGAATCCAGCTTTTATTCAGCGTGTCTTCTTCCAGAAACGAACAGTATGCCAGGAACATCTGGCTTTGTTTTTGGGCGTCTCCGCGAGCACGAGGCTCACGCGGCTATTTACATATGAACGCGAGGGGGCGGGATCGCATTAGAAATAATGAGTTAGACGGGACAGACTGAACATCGTGTTGGTTTCATACGGATTACTTCATCACAGAATGTTTGTTTTCGACAAGACTTACTTCATTTGAAAGTAGACACTTCCAGCTTTCTATAGATATAACTCTCATGTCCGTGTGTTGAGTTTTCGCTGAGTTACAGTTCATTTTAGTGACGTATTTTGAAGAGCAGCTCGCGGAGATGGAGAAGACAGAGAGCGCATCCTGTTTGTTTTCTTTTTTTTTCCCAAAACCACAAAGTTTTGTTGTATTCGTGAGTGTACACAAAAAAAATAGACACTTCAAAGTTTCAATTGATGTATAACACTTATCTGTACGACCAAAATCGACGGAGTATTTTTAATGTCTTTAGCACTGGTCTTGAAAAAAACGAGTTGGTATCGCCGGCGATACAGCCGTCCCATTAAGGTTAAATACTGAAACATACTTACAGGCTGTGAGTCAGAGGCACCAGACTGTCCTTGCGACGTTGGAATTGCCCCACTTTATAGTGTTCACAGCCATTCATACTGTTCACATTGTAGGCTACTCTCTCCTAGGTTCAGGAAATAGTCCTCCGTAAAATGCGCTGCACACACTCAAATATTTGCATTGTACTGTTCTGGAACAGTGTTGTAAATATAACTTAACCATTGATTTCTAGTTGTGTACTCATTTGGAAGCCCAAACAAAGTACTTTCGCTTTCACAACGAAACACACAGAGTCTCCACGACATGGCCATGGCAACAACAATACTACAGCATGAATAAAAGTTATGCCTTCTTTCATTGCATATATGTTTGGGCGGTGTTATGCAAATCTTCCCACACCATGAAGTAGACATGTGGGGGCGTGTTTGAATGAGCCGTTTTAGGAGGGCGTGGCAGAGTATTAACTTTCATAAAGAATATCTCTTTGGGTTTGAGACTTTAATCTTTGCAACTTTACAGATCTTATATATGCACACACAGCTTGTAACACTGCAAAGACAAAGGAAAACATGAAATTGCATCATATAACCCCTTTTATTGTCGGTAATAATTTAACCACCAACAACGCTAATATTCTCTTTGACTTTCCATGTTCCCTTACAAAAATTAGCCATGGTTTTACTACGAATAAAACCAAAAATCATAGTTCTTGTAGCCATGGATGGTAGGTCTATCCACAAATTAACCATGGTTTTGTTAGGCTACTTAATAGTTTACAAAGAATTAAGATACTATTAAGACAATATTTTTTTGTGGTTATAAACACAACAACAGCCTTAGAAATGACTTAAAATGCATTATAGGCTATAAAACAATGAGGCAACAATGATTGGCTAATTAATAATTATATGGTTTCATTGAATAACACTGTTAAAATACATAATGTAATACAAAATAAACAATTTATGTACATTACACAAATGCCTCTAAAGAGAACCAAAGGCCTGGTAATCGTTGCTGTTACAGTTACAGAATGATCAAGTCCTTGTTATATTGACCAAACATTTAGGCCAATTCAAATATCCACTTAATCTTTAATTGTTGGCCACATTTTTAACGATAGAAATGCTACAGCCTCTATAATTTCTTCAACAAAAACATGTGGAAAACGCAACCTTTACAAAAATTAACCATGGTTTTATCGTAGTAAAACTGCTTAATTTTCTTTTGCATGATTTTTGAATGCGCGAGACTATAAAACCAATCAGACAACTGTATTAATACATTTATAGCCATAGGTAACTGTCTAGAGCTACAATTGTCATTTGTAAATAATACAGTTTAATTACAATGAATTTAATTTATTTATTTCCTTTTATATTTTATTAAAGTTATATTTTGCCTCCTATAGGTGTTTTTTTTTTTACATCCATAATATTTGGGGGAGGGGGCACAACAAGACAATTCTGCTAAGGGCAACCATTTGGCCAGCAGCGGCCCTGCCTTTAGACCATGCTGTCTTCTCAAGCCCTCACAAAGCCATAGATGTTGACCACACTATCAATAGATAACAATTTCCTATACTCCCCTACAGCATTCCCGGTGATGGCACAACTATAGTGTTGGCAACAAACACTGGTCCATCTAACTTGTGAACGGGCATGATTGTTGTGTGTACCCCCTGGGTCATGCTCATGCAGAAGCAGTGCTGCAGGAGGCTGACTATCTTTGCTATTGCAGGAAGATGTTCAGGGACCTCCACATTGCTCCACAAAGTGTTGACACAACCTCCCAGGTGCACCTGCCCCCATTGCAATTGAGCCACGGCAAAGAAGAAAGCAGCAGTCAGCACAGGACAAGCAGCATCAGCTCTCCACACAACAGCTGTCCTGCAAGTCTACCAGGCAAAAGTCCTCAAGGCCATGGACGAGCAGGCCCCGAAAACCTTTGAGAGTATTGCAGCACCACAGACTTAGCCCTATGAGCTACTAAGAAGACTGCTCTGTCCATTAGCCACTCAGTGGGCGGTCTTATTGTCCTGCACCATTACCTCTGGCTTAACCCCATAGATATGAAGGATGAGCTGGCGGAGAGATACAAATTACAGTGGCAGGCTAAGCGTTAAACGATCCCAAAATAGTACGGCTCCTGTCCAAGGGGCAAACTGACTTCAGAACATTTGTCACATTCCTGACATGTGGCCGAAAAAGGAAAGCACTGCACAGCGATGAGGGAGAACAGGCGAGTAGGTGTGTCTCTGCTCATACATGTGACTGCGTGGAACATGGCATTAGTCCTGAAAGCCCTCATGGAACCCCATTTCGAGCCATTGCAGACAGCTTATTTGTGAATACTCTCCCTTGAAACAGCACACTTACTAGCGGTCATATCTGTCAAAAGAGTGGGGGACATGCAAGCACAATCAGTCACATTGCTTTGGCTTATGGCTCACAAGGGAGGGAGTGACCTATTGGCATTCGGCTCATTCTATAAGGGTTATGGCTTCTTCATGGGTCTGGGAAAACAGGATGTCCATGCATGACCTCTGTATGGTGGCTGGCTAGGCGCCTGACACTTCTGATAGGATTTATGGATTGCATCTCATGTGTTGTCGGTGTGTGAGGCATCTAACTTGTCTGTTACCAGCACACAGCACTGATGTTACAGCCCCCAGGTGGTGGTGATCAACTAGGTCATTGTTGAGTGATTGACGGCAGTGCAGCTACTGTCCTCCAACTCAGTACACTGTAAACAGCCTCTGTGGTGGTTTTTACCACTGTACATGCTCAACTTAATTTATAAAACTTCTAATTTTATATATCTTCATTTAATTCACTCAATTCTTGAAACCCACAATTTATCTTTTATTCTATGGCTGCTATTTCAGTTAATTTGTGAATAAAACTTAACTAGACTTAACAACCAGATGATCCAACGGTAGCTGCACGGATCTCAGGCTGCCTGGCGGACATCTCGGCATGGATGAAAGAACATCACCTACAGCTCAACCTGGCAAAGACTGAGCTTCTTGTCGTCCCTGCCACTCCCACTCTACAGCATGACTTCTCGATTCAGCTAGGCACATCAATAATTACCCCATCAACTTCGGTCAGAAATCTTGATGTAATCTTTGATGACCAGCTGACCTTCAAAGAGCACATTGCAAAGACTGCTCGATCTTGCAGGTTTGCGCTACACAACATCAGGAAAATCAGGCCCTTCCTGACAGAGCATGCTGCTCAACTTCTTGTCCAGGCCCTTGTCGTTTCTAGGCTGGACTACTGCAATGCTCTTCTGGCTGGTCTTCTATCAAACACAATCAAACCTCTACAAATGATTCAGAATGCAGCGGCACGACTGGTCTTCAATGAGCCCAAAATAACCCATGTTACACCTCTCTTCATCTCACTGCACTGGCTACCAGTGGCAGCTCGCATCAAGTTCAAGACACTGATGCTTGCATACAGAACGACCACAGTCTCAGCACCCTCCTACTTCCACTCACTATTACGAATCTACATCCCCTCCAGAAGTCTGAGATCTGCTAGTGAGCGACGCCTTGTGGTACCATCACAGAGAGGCTCAAAATCACTCTCCAGAACATTCTCATTCACCATTACTGGATGGTGGAATAATCTTCCCACCCCATCCGGAATGCTGGATCCCTGTCAATCTTCAAGCAACAACTGAAAACTCATCTCTTTCGGCACTACTTGACTTCATCCTAAACTTCTTAAAAAAAAAAAAAATAAAAAAAAATAAACTTTCCCTTTATCTTTCTCTCCTTCCCTTGCTAGCTCGTACTTATTTGAACAATGACTGAGACTTGGTGTTATGAGCACTTCCTCTGTCTGATTGCCTTTTCAAGATGAATCGCTTTATGTATTCCCCAATTGTAAGTCGCTTTGGATAAAAGCGTCTGCCAAATGACTAAATGTAAATGAAACTAGACTTAACTAATTAAACTTAACTCGTTTTCATTAAATTCAAACAATAATGCAGTTTTGATGCTCTTTGATGTGGCATGACTGATCATTGTATAGGCACCTCAGTTCAAACCACAGTGCAGAGCTTGAGTGAACCAATCATCCTGTATAAAAGGCACCTGGAGAAAGATAGACTTTTATTGAGAGACTTATATTTTGATAGTTTAAATAGTGCAGTTCCTGATGCATCCAGTAGGAGGCATTATATATAATATAATATTACAATAAACTAATATATCATATAGCCTGTTGAGGAGGAGAAGATACTACACAGCTCGAAATTCAGTATGAACACATAGCATAATGGTACATAACTTATAACATATTTTTTAATTTATTTATTATGTTTTAATTAAGTTGGCATTTATTTATTTATTTTTTACTGTATGTGTACGTTAAAAGTACCATTCCGGCAGCGAGAACGTTCCTGAACTAAATGAAGATAAATGTCTTGGTGTATGATATGTTTATTGAACCAATCAGATAAGAGTAAATGCAGAGTCAGCGAGAGCCTCATTTGATTGGCTACAAGAAGGTGGTGGACCCGCCCTCCCCTCAGGCTTGCAAAACTCAACGAGTGAGAGAATCGTGCCAAAACTGTAAGCGCAGATAAAAAAAAGACGGAGCTGTACATATCGGATTATTTCGGGAACTTTTTGCCCTACATACACAACAACCCTTACCAAAAAGTAAAGATCAAGTATATATTTTAAGTATACTTTATGTAGAAAGTATACAAATATCAGTGTACTAGTAGTATACTTGTAAGTGTACTATTTCAATACTCCTTGGGACTAAATTGGCCCACTTTCTAGAATATAAAAGTATACTTTTAAGTATTCTCTAAGTATAACAGTAGTAAACTTTGAGTACACAACTAGTTACATCAATGTTTTTAGCTTGTACTGCAACTATACTAAAAGTGAACTTATATGTATACTGATAGTTTACTAATTAAATACATGTAGTAGCATTTTTAGTACACTTTGAAGTATAGTCTCAGTACTAGTTTAGTACAACCCCAAATCAGAAAAAGTTGGGACAGTATGGAAAACGCAAATAAAAAAAAGAAAGTAGTGATTTCTAAATTTACTTTGACTTGTATTTCATTGCAGACAATATGAACACAAAATGTTTCATGTTTTGTCTGGTCAACTTCATGTCATTTGTAAATATACATCCTTTCCTGTCATTCAGACCTGCAACACATTCCAAAAAAAGTTGGGACAGGAGCAATTTAGGACTAGTAATGAGGTAAATTGGTTAAATAATGATGTGATTTGAAACAGTTGATGTCAACAAGTGATTGTAATTATGATTTGGTACAAAAGCAGCATCCAAGAAAGGTCTAGTCCTTTAGGAGCAAAGATGGGCCGAGGATCGCCAGTTTGACAACAAATACGTGAGAAAATTATTGAAATGTTTAAAAACAATGTTCCTCGAAGAAAGATAGGAAGAGATTTGGATATTTCACCTTCAACAATGCATAACATAATTAAAAGGTTTAAGGAATCTGGAGGAATTTCAGTGCATAAAGGACAAGGGCGCAAGCCTAAGCTGAACAACCGTGATCTCCGATCCCTCAGGCGGCACTGCATCAAGTATCGTCATTCATCTATAAGCGATATCACCACATGGGCTCAGGACTACTTTGGCAAACCTTTGTCAAGTACCACAATACGTAGTTACATCCACAAATGCCAGTTAAAACTGTACTGTGCCAAAAGGAAGCCCTATGTTAACAGTGTCCAGAAGTGCCGTCGACTTCTCTGGGCTCGGAGGCATCTGGGATGGACCATCACACAGTGGAAACGTGTACTGTGGTCAGATTAATCAGTATTTCAGGTATTTTTTGGGAGGAATGGACGCCGTGTGCTCCGGACCAAAGAAGAAAAGGATCATCCAGACTGTTACCAGCAACAAGTCCAAAAGCCAGGGTCTGTCATGGTATGGGGTTGTGTCAGTGCCCTTGGCAAAAGTAACTTGCACTTCTGTGATGGCACCATTAATGCTAATAGAGATTTTGGAGCACAATATGCTGCCTTCAAGAAGACATCTTTTCCAGGGACGTCCATGCATATTTCAACAAGACAATGCAAAACCACATTCTGCACACATTACAAAGTCCTGGCTGCGGAGGAAGAGGGTACGGGTACTTGACTGGCCTGCCTGCAGTCCCGACCTGTCTCCAATAGAGAATGTGTGGCGCATTTTGAAGCGCAAAATGCGACAACGAAGACCCCGTACTGTTGCCCACCTTAAGACTTGTTTGCAGGAAGAATGGGACAAAATTACACCTGAAACACTTCATCACTTGGTGTCTTCAGTCCCTAAACATCTTTTAAGTGTTGTGAAATGGCAACATTACAAAGTGGTAAATGCTTTACTGTCCCAACTTTTTTTGGAATGTGTTGCAGGTCTGAATGACAGGAAAGGATGTATATTTACAAATGACATGAAGTTGACTAGACAAAACATGAAATATTTTGTGTTCATATCGTCTGCAATGAAATACAAGTCAACGTAAATTTAGAAATCACTACTTTCTTTTTTTATTTGCGTTTTCCATACTGTCCCAACTTTTTCTGATTTGGGGTTGTAGATTTATACTGTAATTATACTCGTAAGTTTTCTTTAAGTGAACTTTACATAATACATTAAGTATACTACTATCTCCCTATTTAGGTATTAATTTGTATTAGTGCTGTCAATCGATTAAAAAATTTAATCGCGTTAATCACAGTCATGGACTGTGATTAATCATACTTAAAATACTAGGATTTACCTGTAAATGCGTTGAAATAAAGAAATGCATGACAAACCAGTTTAAGGAAACATAACCTTTCACACCTCCACCAGGTATGAGACATAATCCTTATTATTCTTTTGTTTTTATTCAGCCATTATCCGTTTTTATACTGGCAATAAAACGTTTACCAAGCCACATCGCTTCAATCCCAGAATACATTTACCCAACTATTATCAAAAGTATTTCTAAATAAATACAACACGTAAGGTCGCAAGAAAATGTTTTGAAGTATTATGACAAAATGCATTATGAAGAAGAACTGGACCTGCTCTGCAGGTGCATAAGAGCTTACATTAGCATCATGCTCCATAAGACAATTTATGAGATTAATAGTACACTTTTACTCAGAACTCACTTCAAACCAGCATCGAGTGTTTGTAATAACCTCCTTTTGCGATCACATGTGGAATTTGGTCATTTACTGTTTGGTCAATTTTTCTATTTAAAATATGCTTTTTATAGCCTTTTATATCACTGCAAAAATGAGCATTTCAGATGTAAGTTACATATTCATCTCAAGAAAATCACATAGAAACCATATTCTATCTTAATCGTGTGTTTATTATTTTATATAATGTATAGTGGCTGTTGTCATGTTTATTTCTGCTGTGTTGTATGTTCTGGCTGAAACTCACGTTGTGATGTTACAACCACCTCTCTGTTCTGAAGTTGCCAGGTGTGCATTCCAAGTATGATACACATTAGTAAAAGGATCTATTTTAGTTTTTATTTGTCTATATACACTTTGGGCGTCCGTGGTAGATTATAAATGTACGTTAGCCCAAAAAAACGCAACTCTCGGCTCTGTAATTTTTCCCGCGACTGTATTTTCAAAATAGCCCACGAACACTTGTGCCACAGCCGCTACCCTGACAACACTGTTCACTGTACCCTCATCACACACTGATAGATAACAGACTGCGATGACGGGAAGAAGTTGGGGTCAAACCTTATCAAACGATTAACTTGCATTAAAAAAATATTAATGCGTTACATTTTTTTTGATTAATCACATGCGTTAACGCGTTAAAGTTGACACCCCTAATTTGTATATATTTTGTTATATGAATATCTGAACATACAAAACATCAAAAGAAAGAACAGGGTATCTGCTAGTAAACAAAAACATTTTATTAGCTTCATGAACTATTTAAACACTTGAATGTGGGTAAGTTTCATAAATAAAAAAATAAAGAAATAAACAACACTTTGAACATAAAGCTGAAAAAAGACTATGAATTGGATTCAGAATGATAATCAAAACGTATGGAGTCGATCAACACCCCAAAGCTTGACAGTCATTATTACCTCTTCATTGGTGACATTTTATTCCATAAAGTTACAGTTTTGATGCTGTTTTATATCTGATGATCATGTTAGATTACATGTGGAAGCATCTGTTGTTTTGGTTTCTTCTTCGCTTGTGTTTTTTTGGAAATTCTGTACAGAACACGTGTACTAGCGCCCCCTACCTTATAACAATGAAAACACTAATTCTAGGAGCACAAGTATAGATCAAATATATTTAGATTTTTTATAAGTACAAGTATACTTAAATGTCATTTTAAGTATATTTATGAGAAGTACATAAAAATTAGACTAAAATTATACTTTCCTATTTTTAGTTTAAAAGAAGTTTACTAATAGCACACCTGAATAAACTTCTTTTTCGTAAGGGAAGTCATTTAGACATTTTACAGTTTGTTTTTTTACACATACAGATTGGTAATCACTGTTCACAGGCTTGCAGTGCTTTTGACTGTATTTTGGTGAAAAAGACGTGAAAAAGACGTGCCAAAAGTGTAAGCGCAGTGAAATGGAAAGTGGAAGAATACAGATCATATTTATTTTGCATTAGATGAAGCTGCAGTTTCACAATACATGAATTACACTTGCAAAAAAAGTAAAATGCTGCAAATCTTTTTTTCTTGTGCTTGAATCTCGATTTGCACCTTTACAAATCTTTTCTTGCGCATACAAATTTAATTTATGTTTGCAATCTTATGTACACTTGCACAACTCTTACCTTTCACATGCAAATCTTTTAGGCATTAAATTACTTCCATAGCATTATCGTTATAGTTTGCTGCCTGCTGCGTCATTATATTACTGCGTGATCAGCAACTGTGCACCTAGAAGTTTCTTCCTGCCTGTGATTTGGATGTTTGTTGGTGTTTTGGTGTTCAAAGTGTTAGTATATGACCATAAAGTAAGTTTCTTTGATTTATATGTATTCTTAACTATGTTTGAAGTGCATTATTTAACTTTGTACATTTGTATGGGCATGCACGGACATGCAACGATTCACGTGTGATCGCTTGATAGATAAGCAAGATGTGCGACGCAATTAATGCTAAATACAGAGTGGTTTACATTGTAATCGATCTGTTATCTGTTAAAATGTTTTGATACTGCATGCAGATTATCCAGTATAATTGCCCCTTTGAAGATGTTATTTGGCAAATTGCATTGAGTAATATCTTTTACCACCAAAGTCATTTCATGTGACCAAATCAATAGTTATATCATCTTCAATTGCACCTCTCCTGCATATTTAGAGCTTTGACTGTTATTTAGAGATAATGAAGAATATGTTAGTATTCTTGATTAAGAAGTAAATGATTAATTTTTGTATATGTGCCCATTTATTTTTATACTAATGTTATGTTTTTGTGTGATTTTTAGACTAATATACAATACACTTTGGAAAGATGTTCCTGTCTCCTCATTCTTTGTGTCCTGACCGACACTTCAGGAGTGTATACTGCTATATAGTTAGAGCCAGAGCCTGGAAGTCTCCTTTCCTTTCCAACACATCCCTTCCTCTATACTATTAGTTATAGCACAAAATTAACATGAATGAACATTGAAAAGAAAAAAAAAGTCTTCAAATATGGGGGATAATGCAGGTGTCGCTATCATTTTATTAGACCTAGAGCTTGACAGCACTGCTGTTAGGCAAATGCTATCCTTGTAGCTGTTGGTGGAACAATAGAAACTCCATATCTGGTCCCTGGATGGAACACGGAGGTTCTGGGTGACCTACCCTAAGAGGTAGCAGACATCATCACTTCAGCACAAGCACCATCTATGAGACACGCTTATGCCTTGAAGTGGAACCTGTTCATCGAGTGGTGTTCTTTTCACCGAGAGGACACCTGGAGATGCCCGATCAGAGTTGTGCTTTCCTTTCTGCAGCAAGGGTTGGAGTGAAGGTTGTCTCCCTTAGCCCTTGAAGTCTAAATTGCTGCTATTTCTGCTAATCACAACCCCGTGGAGGGCAATACAGTAGGAAAGCACGACCTGGTCATTAGGTTCCTTAGGGGGATTCCAAGGTTCCTTGAATCCTTCTCGACCTCCCTCTAAACTCTCTTGGGACCTGACTCTAGTGCTCAGAGCACCCCAGCAGTGCCCATTTGAGCCTTTGCAGTCAGTCGAGCTAAAGTTTCTTTCAATGAGCGCGTTTACATGCACGTTCTTAAGCCGATTATGCTTAATACGATGAAAATGCACATGGTAACCCATTTTCTTTTATCGGAGTAAGGTCATAAATGGCTTAAGCATAAACCGGTCATAACAGGTAGTTTGTTTGCCTCTTATTCCGATTTTGTGCGGCATGTAAATGCAATAACCCGCTTTCTGAAGTGCGCATGTGTGATGTGTGACAGTAACGCATCATTAGTGCAGATTTAAGAACATTTAGACCGAGCAAACGTCTCGCAGTAAAGAAAGAAGGAAATATATCACAAAAGCAGACTTTTTCATGACTCAGAAAATGATAAAAATGTGTTCTCATCTCATGCATCAGAAGTGGTTCAGTCACAATGCTGCATGTATAACTGCATGAGAGGATAATATATGAGCTGTAAGTTTCCCGCTGATATGTTGCAAGCTTAATTTAACATCACAACTGACAAATGTATGGAATAATCAGAGTCAGATACACAAATTATTATATTTTGATGTCCCTACAGGGAAATAACCTGATTTATTAATGAAGCCATGTAAACACAGCTTACTTGCGTTGTCAGGTTACTGATGTGCATGTAAATGGCGAAAACTGGTTATTTTAATAAGCTGATATTTGTGAGTTATCATCTTACTGATGTGCATGTAAACGTGTTCAATGAAAACTCTGCTCCTGGTTGCATTGGCCTCCATCAAGAGGGAAGGGGACCTGCACACATTTTTGGTCGACGAATAGTGCCTAGAGTTTGGGCTGGCTGACTCTCAGGTAACTCTGAGACCCCGACACAGTTATGTGCCAAGGTTCCTACCACTCGCTTCAGGGATCAGGTAGTGAACCTGCAAGCGCTGCCCCAGGAGGAGGCAGACCCATCCCTAGCTTTGCTCTGTCCCATTCTCGTCTGTGCCTTAAGATAGTACATGGATCGGACACAAAGCTTCAGGACCTCAGAACAGCTCTTTGTCTGTTATGGAGGCCGGCAGAAGGGGAATGCCATCTCCAAGCAGGGGATGACCCACTGGATAATGGATGCCATCACCCTAGCCTATCAGTCACAGGGTGTGCCCTGTCCGCTCAGGTTGCAAGCTAACTATACCAGAAGTGTTGCATCCTCCTGGGCGTTGGCTCGTGGCACCTCGCTGACAGAAATTTGTAGAACTGCGGGCTGGGCAACCCCCAACAGGTTCACTAGATTCTATAACCTTCGCGTTTAGCCGGTATCCTCCTGTGTTCTCACGTGACAAACTGAAAGGGAATGTCTCAGTTACATATGTAACCCTCGTTCCCTGAAGGAGGGAACAGAGACATCACATCCCCTCGCCACAACTGCTGTACCTCTTCATCGAAAACCTGAGTATGTGTTGCACCTGCTGCCTATTTATATTGACACTGTGATCAGCTGCAGCTGGATGCAGTCATCGCATGCCAATGTTCATTGGCTTGTTTAGTTTACACTGAGTAGATTAGCCTCTCTAGCGAGACTCCCAGTTCGTCGGCCATCGACATGATGTCTCTGTTCCTTCCTTCAGGGAACGAGGGTTACATACGTAACCGAGATGGTTCTAGTAGATCACATTGTAGCCAATGTTACTGCAAAATCTGCAGCAATCTAAATAGCATTATTCTCTGTAGTATGCAATATTGGCGAGTTTGAGACCATGAGATCTGTGTAGACAGCTGGCTTGAGACTCTAAGCGATATAAGGCATTCAGATGAATGAGGACAATCAAAAATCTGGAACAACGTCACGCAACCCCATCATTTCACCAACAAAAATAAGTTATCAGAAAACTAAACTGAAATAAGTCACTCACTGGAACTAGCGCGATCACAAAGGAAACATGATAAAAGCGGTCTTTGTTTGTTTTGTTAAAGATTTAAATCCAAAAGCATCAATGTTTTACAATAATAAGTGATACATTGATCATAATGAATTAATCAGGACTGAAAATTATTATATCATGATTCACGATTTTATCACGATTCTTTGTCATGTTGGTTTTTCTATTTTGCAAGCTGTTTGAGCATTACAGCCAAACTAATTTCCCTATTATAAAGACAGCCTTTCAAGGTAACAAAATATAAAAAAGTATGGCAGATATTTAGGCCAAAGTGGGTGAAGCTAAACATCTTTGTCATTATTTTATCTTTGTTACTAAAAAATGAGAACAAAGATACACATTACAAATACACATAATATACAAATAAAATAAACTGTTTTATTTTCAGTGAGGCTACAATAGGTGTATTTAGCAGGAGCATTCAAGAAACTGAATGAACAAATATAAAAATAAAACACTATATAGATTGATTCCTATTAAAGAAACTGTATTCAAGTTTTTCAGTCAAGAGTAGTGAGTGATTCCCCGAGGGAACGAGACGCTGCATCGAAAACGCTATGGGAACGCCTTTCAGCGATATCAAGCTCTGAATCATATGTGTAATCAGTCCAATTGATGGTGAGACGTCAGGTGCGGGTGACGTCATGACCAGGAAGCTTAAAAGCACGTGAGGTGCAGCCGGCTTCAGCTTCCAGGAATGAAGCATAGCTCTAGTAGGGATGCCGGAAGTATGGCTCTGCGACGCAGCATCTCGCTCCCTCGGGGAACCATGGTTACATACATAACCTGGGACGTTCCCCTTCAGGAACTCGAGCTGCGTCGAAAACGCTATGGGAACGAGATGTCCATGCCGCCAGACTTGCAAATCCCTGCCTAGTGTGGAAGAGCACAGCTATGGCATGAGAACAGAGGAGCCTAGAGTGGCTCGCAAATCTATGTCATAGAACCTGAAGAAGGTGAGGGGCGTAGACCATCCCGCAGCATTGCAGATGTCCTGCATAGGCACACCTGCCAGAAAGGCCTTAGAGGCCGCCACACTTCTCGTTGAGTGAGCCTTGACCCCCCAATGGTGAGGGGAGATCAGAGGACTCAAGGCTATAGAATAGCATCCTGATCCACCACATAGCATAAGCTTCTCTGGCCGGAGGCCTCAGCCTCATCACACCACGGAGGAAACGTGTAACCAGGGGGTCCTTGCCCACTGACTGACCACCAAGAGGGGCGTGGTAGGCCGCTATAGCCGCCACGTAAACCTTCAGGGTGGAGTGGGTTAACCCGGCGGAGAAAAAAAAACCCTGCAAGAACTCCAGCACTGTACCAATCGGGCAGTTAACTGGGTCAAGCTGGCGGTCTCCGCACCATGAAGTGAAGAGTCTCCACTTCAGGGCGTACAGTTTCCTCATTGAGGGAGCTCTAGATTGGAGGATGGTCTCAACAACCTCGGTTGAGAGACCAGAGACTACGAGTTGTGCCCCCTCAGGGGCCACACCCACAGCTTCCACAACTCTGGGCGGGGGTGAAGGATCATGCCCTCCGCCTGTGAGAGGAGATCTCTCCTGAAAGGAATCTCCCATGGAGAGCCGTCGAGGAGAGAAATCAGGTCCGAGAACCACACTCGGCCTGGCCAGAACGGGGCTACTAGCAATAGACAGACCCCATTAAGACCCCATTAAGAGCCGGGGGGTGAAAACTTTTGAACAGGATGAAGATTTCCAACTTTTTTCTTTTGTTGAAATATATATTTTTTTCCATTTATTACTGCCCTTCGGAAGCAACAGAAGATACTTGCATGTTTCCCGGATGACAAATTAAGTACAATTTACCTTGATCTTCAAATTCAAAAAGTTTTCAACCCCCGGCTCTTAATGCATCGTGTTTCCTTCTGGAGCATCAGTGAATGTTTGAACCTTTTTTAATAGTTGTGTTTGAGTCCATCAATTGTCCTCAGTGTGAAAAGATGGATCTCAAAATCATACAGTCACTGCTGGAAAGGGTTCATATATGCAAAAATGCTGGAAAACTGCAGAATCTACAGAACGTGGAGGATTTGTCTGAAGAACAGTGCTCAGTTCAACTGTTCAGAACAAACAAGGGACTCATGAACAACCAACACAAAACAAAAGAACAGTCGTGGATCATCAGGTAACCTCACACAGTATTAAGAACCAAGGGTTCCCAAACTTTTGAAGGGGGTTATTTGAATAATTTCAGCTATTTTTTGTCTTGTGGACTATATGTAAAGATATTTTATGTAAAATATCTTACTCAGGACAGTACTAAATAAAAAATAACATGCATTTATAACAATATCTCTCTTATTTTGTTAAAATTATTCACATTTTCACAGATTCTACAAGGGGTTCCCAAACTTTCGCATGCCACTGTATATATATATATATATGCATAAATTGTATATAAATATAATATATATCTACTTCTCATAGTCAGATGAAATACCTCATTTAATTCCTCAAATTAAATGCAGCCAAACAACCAGACAAGTAAACACGGTCTGATGTGAAAAGATTCAATATAATGAACTGAGAATGACCGTAATGCACGCGTTGCCTCGGCAACACGCGAGCCCCTCGGATGAAAAACAATATCAATCTCCTCGGAGAAAGATAGCTGCAGCAGCGTGCTCACACAAAGGGGGAAGAACCGCAGCGCGGGCTTCCATACCCCGAGAGAGCGCTAGATCTGGGGAATGCAGGTGGAGATAGGGCGAGCCCGTCTCCAACCCGTCCGCCAGATCCATGTGCGATCCCCGCGATTTCAATCGCCGCCGTGCCTCAGCAGCAGCGGGACCGGAACCGCGAGATCACAGGCACAGACACACTCCTCGGAGCGTGCCCGGCGGGAGCACAACGTATTGCAGCGGGGAAAGCACAATCAGCCTTTTTTTCTCGAGAGAGCTGACTGTACGTGCTGCGCTCCGCAGACATGCTGCTCATAATGATATTCGTTCACAATATGCTTATGCAAACAATATGCTTGTGCAACTGCTTTACGAAAGCTCATCAACGCCTCCATGTCCACCTCCTCAGAGGAAGACAGGCGGAGCATCGCCCTCTCTCCAAGGGGAAGAAACCGCGGGGCGGCTTCCGATCCCAGAGAGCGGGCGCTGGATCTGATGGGAAAGGAAGAAGATAGGGACTCGCCCGTCTTCATTCCCGCCACCTGATCCATCTCCTCAAAGAGAGCTTCGGGGAGCGAAGCATACACAGTGGAAGCCGCTCACAATGCGGGCAGTCGGCCCCCTCGAGAGCAGACTCTGCATGCTTCGCTCCCAAGCAGACCACGCACAAACTGTGTGTATCCCCACTTGTAATGTAGCGTGAGCAGGGAGACATACACAATCTATAACGTGAACTGCTTTTCTTTCGCCCTTATGTTTTGTCTTTGCCTCGGCTTTAGAAATACGGGAGCTTTATATGTTGCTGGACTTGTAACTTGACAAACAACATTAAATAAGACTCACAGAACATAGATCGTGACTGACACACACAGAGAGCTTTGCTGAATGACAAAAGCTGAAGCCGGCTGCACCTCACATGCTTTTAAGCTTCCTGGTCATGACGTCACCCGCACCTGACGTCTCGCCATCAATTGAACTGATTACACATATGATTCAGAGCTTGATATCGCTGAAAGGCGTTCCCATAGCATTTTCGACGCAGCTCGAGTTCCTGAAGGGGAACCAAACAGTTGCTGGTCCACAGACTTCCATAGTATTTTTTTGTCAAAGTCAATGTGGACCAGCATCTGTTTGGTTACCCACATTCTTCAAAATATCTTCTTACTCATCAGAAAATCTGAAGTATCGATTAAGATTCATGACCATAATCATAGTATTTCATTATATGCTGATGATAATATTCTATATTTAGACCACTTTGATGTTTCAGTCTCTAGTGTAATTAAGGAATTTGATAATTTTAGTAGCCTATCAGGATATAAAATAAATTGGAGCAAATCTGCTTTAATACCAATTAACAATGTTAAGGTTAATTTTTCTATTCCCTCATTTATCCCTATTAAGGAATCTTTCATCTATTTGGCATTACCATATATAAAAACATTCATAAGATTGCCAGAGACAATTTTAATAACATTTTAGTTAAGGTCAAAAATGACATTCAAAGATGGAAGAATCTTAACGTCTCTCTCCAAGGAAGAATCTCCACTGTTAAGATGAATTTGTTACCTCGATTTAATTTTTTTTTCTCTATGCTACCACTTGCTCCCCCTCCAGGTTACTTTAAGGAGATCAACTCCATAATTTCTAAGTTTATCTGGAATGATAAATGTCCCAGAATTAAACTTACCACATTACAACATCCTAATAGCGCAGGAGGACTGGCTGTACCAGATTTTGAATTATATTATTGGTCGTCCAGCTTAAAGCTCTTCATAATTGCGTTGATCCTCAATCTACAGTTTCATAGAGGGTGATTGAAGCTGACAAGGTTAAACCAAATAGACTTCAAGATATTTTATTTACTGGCACAGGAAAAAAAGGGGATAATTATAAATTTGGTCCGATTGTGGCCAACTCTGTTAAAATCTGGAAAACGGTTGAACGTCGGATAGGTGGACCCTTCAAGTTCTGTAACAGTACACCTTTGTGGCACAATTTTAATTTTGTATGTGGAAATCGTCCATTTGTCCAACCCTCTTGGTCTACTTTGGGTGTAAACACGTGTGGTGATATATATGATAACCAGGGCCTCTATTCATTTCAGACATTAAGAACCAAATTTTGTCTACCAGCATCTGCATATTTTGTTTTTCTTCAATTACGTTCTGCTCTCAAAGCGTATGGCGTTCCTTGGTCTTCTTCTATTTCCTCTCATCCTATGCGGGACTGGATTGCACCATCTGCTGGTCGGCCATCTGTTTCCTTAATATATAATAAAATGATTGATTGTATTACAAAACCTCTTTCTATTAAAACTATTTGGAATAGGGAATTATCTGACCTTAATTTATCTGTCGACTGGGAGAGTGTGGTCTAATCTCAGCTTAACATCTAAAAATCTGGTTCATCGTCTTATTCACTTCAAAGTCATTCATAGAGCATACATAACTCCTTACAAAAGATTTAAAATGAAACTGCAGTCAAATTTGAACTGCCATATATGTAACGCTACATCATCAGGCACTTTTCTGCATATGTTGTGGGAATGTCCTGTCGTCATATACAGGTGCTGGTCATATAATTAGAATATCATCAAAAAGTTGATTTATTTCACTAATTCCATTCAAAAAGTGAAACTTGTATAATGTATACATTCATTCCACACAGACTGATATATTTCAAGTGTTTATTTCTTTTAATTTTGATGATTATAAGTGACAACTAATGAAAACCCCAAATTCAGTATCTCAGAAAATTTGAATATTGTGAAAAGGTTCAATATTGAAGACACCTGGTGCCACACTCTAATCAGCTAATTAACTCAAAACACCTGCAAAGGCCTTTAAATGGTCTCTCAGTCTAGTTCTGTAGGCTACACAATCATGGGGAAGACTGCTGACTTGACAGTTGTCCAAAAGACGACCATTGACACCTTGCACAAGGAGGGCAAGACACAAAAGGTCATTGCAGAAGAGGCTGGCTGTTCACAGAGCTCTGTGTCCAAGCACATTAATAGAGAGGAGAAG
Source organism: Aspiorhynchus laticeps (assembly GCA_023376895.1). NCBI lineage: Eukaryota > Metazoa > Chordata > Actinopteri > Cypriniformes > Cyprinidae > Aspiorhynchus > Aspiorhynchus laticeps. The sequence continues at coordinate 5,256,127 of CM041809.1, forward strand.
GGAAGGAAAAGATGTGGTAGAAAAAAGTGTACAAGCAATAGGGATAACCGCACCCTGGAGAGGATTGTGAAACAAAACCCATTCAAAAATGTGGGGGAGATTCACAAAGAGTGGACTGCAGCTGGAGTCAGTGCTTCAAGAACCACTATGCACAGACGTATGCAAGACATGGGTTTCAGCTGTCGCATTCCTTGTGTCAAGCCACTCTTGAACAACAGACAGCGTCAGAAGCGTCTCGCCTGGGCTAAAGACAAAAATGACTGGACTGCTGCTGAGTGGTCCAAAGTAATGTTCTCTGATGAAAGTAAATTTTGCATTTCCTTTGGAAATCAGGGTCCCAGAGTCTGGAGGAAGAGAGGAGAGGCACAGAATCCACGTTGCTTGAGGCCCAGTGTAAAGTTTCCACAGTCAGTGATGGTTTGGGGTGCCATGTCATCTGCTGGTGTTGGTCCACTGTGTTTTCTGAGGTCCAAGGTCAACACAGCCGTATACCAGGAAGTTTTAGAGCACTTCATGCTTCCTGCTGCTGACCAACTTTATGGAGATGCAGATTTCATTTTCCAACAGGACTTGGCACCTGCACACAGTGCCAAAGCTACCAGTACCTGGTTTAAGGACCATGGTATCCCTGTTCTTAATTGGCCAGCAAACTTGCCTGACATTAACCCCATAGAAAATCTATGGGGTATTGTGAAGAGGAAGATGCGATATGCCAGACCCAACAATGCAGAAGAGCTGAAGGCCACTATCAGAGCAACCTGGGCTCTCATAACACCCGAGCAGTGCCACAGACTGATCGACTCCATGCCACGCCGCATTGCTGCAGTAATTCAGGCAAAAGGAGCCCCAACTAAGTATTGAGTGCTGTACATGCTCATACTTTTCATGTTCATACTTTTCAGTTGGCCAAGATTTCTAAAAATCCTTTCTTTGTATTGGTCTTAAGTAATATTCTAATTTATAGATACTGAATTTGGGGTTTTCATTAGTTGTCAGTTATAATCATCAAAATTAAAAGAAATAAACACTTGAAATATATCAGTCTGTGTGGAATGAATGTATACATTATACAAGTTTCACTTTTTGAATGGAATTAGTGAAATAAATCAACTTTTTGATGATATTCTAATTATATGACCAGCACCTGTATATATATATATATATATCAAACACTTCTTTGATTATGAATGTAGCCTACCTGAAAGTGACGTGCGGGCTTCGTTTTCATTTATTTATTTTTTTCTCGGCGCCAGACAGCTGTCGTCTTTTCACGGGCATCATAGCCGCAAACATGAGGCGCGAGCGGTCGCGGGCGCGGGAATGGCTCGTCACGTTTTTTTTTTTTTTTTTTTTTGAGCAACTGGGATGGTGCCCCCCCGGGAGTTGGTGCCCTACGCAATCTGCATACTCTGCATATAGGGAGCGGTGGTACTGATTTTTATCGTCCACGATATCATACATATCGCACAGATCGGACCGCAAGGGCACTTTAGCGTCGGACCTCAAAGGGGAAGGGGCTCGAATCCCCCCAGCCCCCCCCCCTTGTTTTTATGCCCATAAATAATAATGTACTCTTTCTAATGAATTTATATTGTAATGTACTCATTCTAATATATTTAAAAAATCATCTTTACATTGCTGGTAGGTTATCATTGCACAATTGATACAAATGATGCACACTCTCTAGGTTTAAAAAAATAAAAATTAGAAGAGTTCTAAACTAATGCGCTGTCTTCACTGTCTCTCTCTCTCTCTCTCTCTCTCACACACACACACACACACACGCTCATTCACTCACACAGATCACGTTGCGGCCACACACAAACATTCAGGAACAAACTTTTTAGCGCTGCCCAAACTTTTTTGTGTTCCTCTGTGGCCAGATAAAACCTTGTTGTAGCCTATATATTATGCTCTATTCATTATTTTTTTGAAACTTCGCACATTTCTACTCAATTTTAAATGGTGTTCTTGTATTAAAATTAAGCGTGGTCCACTGCTGCACACGTGCCACAATATCGATACACGTGCCACAATTTGTATCGATACTCGTATCCAGTGGCTTAGCAAGTCAGCCCCGGGTCCATATGCAAAAAATTTGTACGGGCCCCCCCAAATGATATGGGCTCCAACTGGCATAACTTGTTGATTTTTCTGACGTAAATACCGTTACGTGACTATTCACAAGCTGTTTTAATTAAATGCTTGGAAATAATATTTAACGTTTTCAAGTCCATTCAGTGCAGGCAAGCCACCCAATAATCGCAATAAGCTTTGTAATTTTTTTATTATAACACAAAGTCTCATCTTTCTGTAAATTTTAAGATCAAATACAAACAATAAATGTGTTTTGCGCTCTTTTATTTGTAGTGAGGTAACTACATTCGCCTCAGTTCAAGCTGCATGTGAATCAATAATATTTTCCTCTTTAATATTTGTATCACGAAATAAACATGAATAAATATTTGAATGCATATTGAAAAAAAAATAAAAAATCAGAACAATTTATCACGAAATCGATCAATTAGAGTTTCAAAAATATTTATAAGCCTACATGTTATTGCTGTTTTTCGTGTTAAGAACAATGGATGCCACAGACTTTTTTTTTTTTTTGCGGAGTGTAATTTTTACATTAATTTCACACAATATAATATGATTTTATTTTCGTAATTTTGACTTTATTAATTTAGTATGACATTAATCTTATTTAGTTATTTTTCAGTGTGACACTAAAATGCCGCTGTAGGGTATTTGTACTGCATGCAAACACAATCTTGGCACAACGGCCCAGAAAACAAAACAAAACAAAACAAAACAAATAAATAAATAAATAAAAATAAAATAGTATTAAGTTTGACGATCCTGACTCCCCATATATCCTCATTGGACGCGCCTTTAGAGAGAAATGCATCTTTAAGGATTACATAGGCTAATGAAAGAGTTTTTACTTTTTTTATTTGAATTATTTCGTTGTATTTTATAGCATTCTATAAATATATTTATTATGTCAGTGAGGCAAGTATTTGCTGAGTTTCGGTACAGTTTTTGCGAAGTGTTCCTGCTCAAGATCAAGACCCTGTTTGTTTTCTTTATTTTAAAAAGCAAAACATTTTGTTGATATTGTGAGTGCACACAAATAAAACTATTTGCAGCTTCGAATGATGTATACTCTTACCTTTATGAGGAAAAATTACGGAGTATTTTAATTTTCCACTCTTATTAAGAAAAAAAAATGCAAGTGCTCTCGCTAGCGCCTCCATGTCCTTCAAAGTGAGCTTCTGCTTCCACTTTTAGCACAAATGATTTGATATGTATCACACATTTATCTTACATTTTTAAATTTTTTTATTTTTTTATGTCTAAAATCGGGCTTATTTGAGAAGGCTAAACTGATCAAACATATGCTCAACTCACTGTTTGGCGCTGGCCGCTTGGTAGCCTATCAAACGATTAATTCACGAATTGGAATGATCCGATTGCAGCTGTTCTCGAGTCGAAAACTCACTGATTCAAATGATCCGTTTAGAGCGAGTCTTCAGTGAACTGAACTCACAAGTAAAGAACCGGGAGATATTGAGCACGCGCGCGACTCATGCTGCGAAAAGTAAGTTACTAATGTCAAATTTTAGGATCAATTATTGTCACTGAAAATCATATTTAGGTCAAAACTGTCAGTTGTTTGTGAACTAAATCTGCTGTAAAGGGTGATCTATTTAAGCCCACTGAAATGCTTGAATGCAGACAGATCAATGTCAGTGTCTCTATGTTTTAGGTAAAAAAACTAAACATTAAAATAACACAGATTAAATAAAATAACTCATGCACGTTCATATTCCCCGCTGCTGTAACATTAGCAGTTTTATTAAAATGCTACACATTTAGCCCTATATGACGCCTGTTTTTATATTGTTTATCAACAATATTAATTTTTATATTGTTTAGATCATCTAGCCGAGTAGACAGATATGAATATTTATTCATAACCATACTGAAAATAAGTAAATATTGTTAGCTTTGATAGCTTTTTCCGCTATCTTGCTTATTGCTCTGCGCTTTGCTCCCAATTTTTGTTCTTTTCTCAGATCTCTCTAAGATTTTAACTTCAGCAGATCAGCACAGTGCTCAAACAACACATTTTTTGGAAAAAGAGGACTCTTTGCCTCCCACTGCCAGCAGTTTACATTCCGGAGACAGAAAAATACAGCTGTCTAAATTCAAACAGATGAGAGAAAATGCCTCTAGTGGAATCTACTTGCTGCATGAACTGCCACAAAATTCTACAAAGGATTGCGGTTCTTGAAACAAAGTTACTTGCTGGACTTCCAAAACAGACGGAACATACAGCAGATGGTCACCACGGACCTCCTCAGCATACAGCCGGTGAGTCCTGTGAATCTAGTGAATCTCAACAGTTTATACCAAGTGTAGAGGTACAAGCCGAAACTGATCGACGGACTAATCGATGGCACAAACAGGGAGCGAGACCCAAAGGCTCTCGAGACATCAGATTGTCACGAGTATCTCGTATTGCTACTGTAGCATCCTCTACCCCAGATACGGCTATGACAAGACTTGTAAACACTGGTATTCTACAACCCCTATACATCTTGAGAACAGATTTGAAGCATTGATGAATGTGGATGAGGAATCCCAAAATGTGACAAAACTTGGATCGAATCAGCCAGCAGCTAACATTGCTACTAACCGGCGCTCAATGTCGAGCAGACAGCGGCATTCAGCTCAGAGCGCAGCCGAGCCCAGGACTCTTATAGTGGGTGACTCTATTATTAGAAACATCAGTAGCAGGACTACAACTAACTGCTGCTTTACTCAAGCAACCGTCTCTGATGTGAACAAGGAACTTCGGAGCATTGTGATGAAGCACAAGACTGCAAATCGAGTCATCATCCATGTGGGGAAGAATGATATTCGGAAAGGGCAGTCAGAAATGCTTAAGCAAGATTTCAGTGAACTCTTTGAAACACTTCAAAGACTTGAAGTTCAGTCGTTCATCAGTGGACCACTCCCAGCAAGGGGAACTAACATGTTTTCATGGTTGCTTGGGCTGAATATGTGGCTACAAAGAACCTGCAGTACAAAAGGAGTCAACTTCATCGACAACTTCAATATTTTCTGGGGCCACAGACAACTGTTTAAACTGGATGGCCTCCACCCAAACAAACTTGGTGCAAGAGTGCTAAAGGACAATTTCTATTTCTCCCTCCGTCATCCTTCAGTGGTGTGTGCCAATCCACTCACACACTCACCTGGACAGAATATGAGTGACCACAGGACTTCATATCAGCTTCCGAGTCATTATGTGGTTGAAGAATCCCACAAGGACACTGATAATGCCACACAGCCAAAACAAGCACAGCTCATGGATATCCCGGCTGAGCCCTGCCCACAGAGCTCATCACATGCAGACTGTGACGTATTACAACAGCTCCAAGACTCAGCATCCAAGGATGTCTTTCTGGAAAACAGCCTGGGAAGCCAGGACAACACATCACAGTCACCGGAAACACCAGAGCTAGAGCCCCGCTCACCAGACACACTATCCCTCTCTCCAGCATCTCCACTTCTAAGCTTTTCACATAAAATGGAGGAATTGGTGTATGCTGGGACCAAACTCTCTGCAAGCCCCCAGATATCAACTAAAAAACGGCGGGCCCTCCAACCACCAAAGACTGCAGGCTCAGCTCTCCCGCCTCCTCCTGTGACAGCTCTCCGACCGCTGCCACAACGCCAGGGCCCAAACCCTCCTCCATCTGCTGTAGGTGAACCAAAAACAACTGATAACAGCTCTCAGTGATATGTGTCGGATCCCCACTATATTAGCAGCAACATTCACAAATGTTTACAAAACAAGCGGGAACCCAGTATGCCTGTAGCCTTCTCTATTTCTGTTTTATCACGTGATAGAAGGTCTAAGGCCTTCTCAAGCCGTACGGCTGACCCATCTAATCTGCGGCCTGTAATGCATCAGTCTAAGATTGCTGTAGAGACAAAATATAATTCCATCAAGTTAGCATTTTTAAACACTCGCTCACTAAAAAATAAATCATTTGTGATCAATGATTTAATAACCACAAACAACCTGGATTTTATGTTTCTAATTGAAACATGGCTAGAAGACAACTGCAGTGCAACAGTCCTCACTGAAACAGCCCCTCCTAACTTTAATTTTATAAGTGTCTGCAGGACTGTTGGGAGAGGTGGAGGTGTAGCTGCTCTGTTTAAAGATGTTTATCAATGCAAGCAAGTGTCATTTGGTCAGTACTTGTCTTTTGAATATCTAGGTATTGTGCTGAAAGGTGCCCCACGCATTCTGTTTATCATAATTTACAGGCCTCCAAAATACTCTCCAGCCTTTGTTGAAGAGTTCACAGAACTGTTATCAATGATTTCCTCAGAGTTTGACTGTTTTGCTATTGCAGGGGATGTTAATATTCACATAGATAATGCTGAAATCAAAACTACAAAAGAAATTATAACTGTTTTAAACACTTTTGACCTGATTCAGCATGTGCATGGACCCACACACAATCGTGGACACACTCTAGATTTACTCATCAGTAGAGGTCTAAACATTTCATCCATTGTTATTAAGGATGTAGCTCTGTCTGATCACTTCTGTATTTTCTTTGATATATTGATCTCTGTCACCACTGAATCTAGATCTGTCTCTGTCAGAAAGAGATGCATTAATGAGAACACCAGTGTGCTATTTATGAAGGCAATATCTTTAACACCAAGCATTTCTGCAGACTCTGTTGATCCTCTCCTGGATTCATTTAACTCAAAAGTTAAGAATGTTATTGATGATATTGCACCAATAAAGGTCAGCAAGAAGAATGGCAGACAAAAATCATTTTGGAGAAAATCAACAGCAGTTCAGAATATGAAAAGACAATGTAGAAAAGCTGAGCGTATGTGGCGGAAGACGAAACTTGAAATACACTATAGCATCTATAAAGACAGCCTTCATGCTTTCAATTTGGAACTAGCCACAGCTAGACAGACCTTCTTCTCAAACCTTATAAGCAGTAACTTAAACAACACTTGCACTCTTTTTGCTACTGTTGAGAGACTGACAAACCCCCCAAGTCAGATTCCCAGTGAAATGCTCTCTGACAGCAAATGCAATGAGTTTGCTTCCTTCTTTTCAGAGAAGATCAGTAATATCAGAAAGGAGATTGGCACATCTTCCTGTAATACAGAGGTCACACAGATTCGACAGCAATCTCAAAAAGAAGTGACTGTCTGTTTTTAAAACAATTGATAGCAAAATTTTGGAAGAAATAGTACAGCATCTTAAATCATCAACCTGCTATCTTGACACACTTCCCACATCTTTTTTTCAAAAGTGTGCTTAACTGTTAAGAAGCAGATCTCTTAGAAGTGGTGAACACCTAACTTCTTTCTGGGACTTTTCCAAATTCCCTGAAAACTGCAGTTGTTTAGCCCCTTCTGAAAAAGTGCAATCTTGATAACACCATGTTGAGCAACTATAGACCAATATAAAATCTTCCTTTCATAGTTAAGATTATTGAAAAGGTAGTTTTTAATCAGCTGAACAACTACTTAAACTCAAATGGATACCTGGATAATTTTCAATCTGGTTTCCGCGTGCATCACAGCACAGAGACAGCATTCATTAAGATAATAAATGACATTCGCTTTAATTCTGATTCTGGCAAAATATCAGTGCTGGTACTACTAGATCTTAGTGCTGCGTTTGACACTGTCAATCATAACATACTTCTAGAGAGACTGGACAACTGGGTCGGGCTTTCTGGGATGGCACTCAAATGGTTCAGGTCATACTTAGAAGGGAGAGGTTATTATGTGAGTATAGTAGAGCATAAGTCTAAGTGGACGTCCATGACATGCGGAGTCCCACAAGGCTCAATTCTTGCACCGCTCTTGTTTAGCCTGTATATGCTCCCACTAAGTCAGATAATGAGGAAGAACCAAATTGCCTATCACAGCTATGCTGATGATACCCAGATCTTTTTGGATACCCAGCCTTATCTCCAAATGATTATAGCCCCATTGACTCCCTCTGCCAATGCATTGATGAAATTAACAGTTGGATGTGCCAAAACTTTCTTCAGTTAAACAAGGAGAAAACTGAAGTCATTGCATTTGGAAACAAAGATGAAGTTCTCAATGTGAATGCATACCTTGACTCTAGGGGTCAAACAACTAAAAATCAAGTCAGAAATCTTGTGGTGATTCTGGAGACAGACCTTAGTTTTAGTAGTCATATCAAAGCAGTAACTAAATCAGCATACTATCATCTCAAAAACATTGCAAGAATTAGATGTTTTGTTTCCAGTCAAGACTTGGAGAAACTTGTTCATGCCTTTATCACCAGCAGGGTGGATTATTGTAATGGTCTCCTCACCGGCCTTCCAAAGAAGACCATTAGACAGCTGCAGCTCATCCAGAATGCTGCTGCCAGGATTCTGACTAGAACCAGAAAATCTGAGCATATCACACCAGTCCTCAGGTCCTTACACTGGCTTCCAGTTACATTTAGGATTGATTTTAAAGTACTTTTACTCGTTTATAAGTCACTCAATGGTCTAGGACCTAAATATATTGCAGATATGCTCACTGTATATAAACCTAACAGACCACTCAGATCATTAGGATCGATTCAGTTAGAAATACCAAGGGTTCACACAAAACAAGGGGAGTCCGCTTTTAGCTATTATGCCGCCCGCAGCTGGAACCAGCTTCCAGAAGAGATCAGATGTGCTAAAACATTAGCCACAATTAAATCCAGTCTCAAAACTCATCTATTTATCTGTGCATTTGTTGAATGAGCACTGTGCTACGTCCGAACTGACTGCATTGTATTTTATGTATAATCCTTTTCTATTTAACTGTTTTAAATTTAATTTTAAATCAATTTCTATATCATTTTAAAATTCCTTGTTTTATTATTTTTAATTCCTTGTTTTTATTGCTGTGAATGATTATTTCACTTTCTTTTATATAAAGCACTTTGAATTACCACTGTGTATGAAATGTGCTATATAAATAAACTTGCCTTGCCTTGCCTTGAGGGAAAAAGCTGTTCTTATGCGTTCAGTGATAATTTGTTTGTGTCCAAATGCAAGAACAGAAACAATGTTTTCTTATTGAAGGCCAAAATAGATTTCATTTAGGCTAATTAATGCACATGCATGCTCTTGTTTTCTTCTTTGTAAGATGGCAGAAGTGACTCAACCGGAAACTGTAAAGCCCGAGCTCAAAAAAGTTTCTCGTGCGCACGCGATAGTTTCTCGTGCGCAGGCGATAGTTTCGTGAGCACGTGATAGTTTCTCGTGCGCACGCGAAAGTCTTCATTTTTAATTTTTTTGCCAAGGTCCCTTTAGGGGCTCCGTACCTTTCGCTTTTTAGGTGACACAAAAAAAGCTACAAAAGGTAATAATGTCAAGTAGGCTTATCTATCTATCTATCTATCTATATGTATATAGATATGTATATGGTGAAGTATTTACAGATCTCACCACTCTTCTCCTCAGCTCAGAGTTGTGGGGTTTCCTCACACAGCACTCATATTGTAGGGGGTGAGGATGCAGCTGTAGGGAACTGGCCTTGGCAGGTCAGTCTACAAGTTTTTGGCTATCACATCTGTGGAGGGTCCCTCATCAGCCATGAATGGGTGCTCACTGCAGCTCATTGTGTTTACTACCTGTAAGAACATAAAATAGATGTATAAATCAAATAATATGTGATTTAATGTGAAGATGCAGTCTTGTTATTCTCAGAGCTATATCACTTGCTTCCTTGTTCAGATCCTCAGCCAGTTACTGGACTGTTTATCTGGGAAGAAAAAGCCAAAATATTTCAGTCTCTAACCCACATGAGGTGAGTCGAAGAGTCCAATCCATTATTAAACATCCAGACTATAACCCCTCACAGTTCGTTAGTGACATCGCCTTGCTGAGACTGAGTGAGCCAGTCAACTTTACCAGCTACATCAGCCCGATCTGCCTTGCTGCTAATGACAGTCTCTTTCACAACGGCACCACCTGCTGGTCCACTGGATGGGGAGAAACCGGCTTTGTAGGTAATGATCATCATTTTGATGCACTGAACAACATGTAATCTGGATTATGTAGCCAGTGTTTGTAATTTTAGTACATTGCATTGTAAAACTGTTGTATATTAGTAAAGTGGAACAGTATTATATTTCTTTCTTTTTTTTTAATTTTCACTTTTGGCAATTTATCCAAATGATTGATGGTAAGAGACCATGTCAAAAAGCAAGTCAAAAGCAAATGATTAAGAAATACTGTACTAAAAAAACAACAACAAACAAAGTAGGACACAATTGGCTTGCATAAAAATTACAGTACCCACTTGCTAGAACAATTAAATCCAATTAAAATATCCATTAAGTCTAAAAATTATCCTTTACTATATTATTGCACCCTTTATCCTCTTCTCACTTTGTTTATTTAATCTTAATGATTTTAAAGAAAACATTATAAATTATTTGGAATTAACAAAACAATGGTTAATTCCATTTTGTGCGCAGAAGCTTCAATGTACTTTTCATGTAATTGATGATAAAAAACATTTAATTAATTTAATTGTATCCATTTCCATAATGTGCATTACATGAACAAAATGTTTACTTTCAGGAAATGAGCATTGTGACATGCTTGATATATTTTTTTCACAAACGGTGATCTGTTATCTGTGAAATTAAAAGTTAATTCAGCCTTTTTTAATGCTAAGTGTTCATTTTTAATTTGTATTGTAAGTTTATCATACAGTGATCTATATTTTCATCACAATGTCACAAAAGCCTGTTTTCTTGATTTAAAATGTAGGCGCTCAGTCCAATTTTGGAACTCTGCAGGAAGTGAAGATGAAAGTAGTGGGGAATAAGGAATGCAACTGCAGGTTTCAAGACTCCCCACTTTGGGACATAATCACTCCGACAATGATCTGTGCTGGAGGAGAGACTGGCGAAGGAACATGTTTTGTATGTTACAACAGTTTATGACACAACATTGTTGAATTCTTGATTCTGAACAAGTACCATATATACCCCCTTTCCACCAGCAGGAACCAGATGCTAGTTCAGAGCCAGTGCTCTTGCCAGTTCTTAGTTGGTTCGACTGGCGATCCCTTTAAGAACCGGTTGCCTTACCACAGGCTAGAGAGCCAATACAGAGCCAGGTCTTATGTCACTGAATCCGTTTCATGTTTCATTTCACTAGCGCGGCCATGGCAGCGCCAAACATATGGGATGATATTAGACTCGAAATGATTTATAGATGCACGCACAATTATCCATGGACTGCATACATTTTATGCGTGTATCTTACTAACCACAAACAACCCCGCTAGAAATTTTACGTTCCCAGAACGTCCTCAGAACGTCCCTGCTGGTGTCAAGGACGTTGCCTGTGAAAATTCTGTTGAGGATGCTGTCAACAATAATCTCATAAATAGATGTAATTTATCAATTAAGTTCTATTAATTAAATTAAATCAACATTTGTTGTGACCATCCTTTGTGTTTAAAGCAGCTTTTGCCCTCGGTGCACTTGCGCATAGTTATTCGGGTAGCTTTGCAGGTAGCTTTCTTGAAGCGTCTTGGAGACACAGTTCTTCTGGATTGAGTCTGTCTCAGTTTGTTCTGTTTCTTCATGTCATTCCAGACAGACTGATGATGATCAGATCAGATCAGATCTCTGTGTGGAGCACTGGCTGTTGTCAGGCTCCTTGTGCAAACAAAAATCTCACTGCATTATTACAATTAATGGCAAAATGAATGTTTGGAAATGTAAACTGATATTTCCACTGACAAACTACAGCAAAAGATAGAAATAACGAACTTAAAACTGTTTTTTTTTGTTGGTGAAAATACTACTGGCCTAAGACTTTTGCATAGTACCGTATATAGATAGATAAATAAAAAATAAATAAAGGAATAAATGATTGAATGAAATAAATATAATTCACTTGTAATAAAATTTTATCCTGAATTAATTTTATTACCTTTTTTATTTATTGATTATTTTCTGTATTTATATTTATTTTTATTTTAACTTATTTATTCTTTCATCTTTTTTATATTTAATTAATTTATTTATTTTTAAGTTTATTTATTTATGTATGCATTCATTTATTTTATATATATATTTATTCATTACCACATGTATTTATCTCAAGATTTATTTATTTTTACTTTTTTACTATTTTTACTATTTAAAGTCATATTGGGAACGTTATTATATGACTAAAAGAGGACCATGTGAGAACGTTCTGTTAAAGTCCCAAATGTCCTCTTTGTAACGTTATCATGTGACCAAAAAATAACCAAAATGGAACGTCCTCCTAAAGTCATATCTGGAACGTTATTATATGGCTAATAGAGGACCATATGAGAACGTTCTGTTAACGTCCCAAATGTCGTCTTTGTTACGTTTTCATGTGACCAAATAATAACCAATATAGAACGTCCTCCTAAAGTCATATTGGGAACGTTATTATATGACTAAAAGAGGACCATGTGAGAACGTTCTGTTAAAGTCCCAAATGTCCTCTTTGTAACGTTCTTATGTGACCATAAAATAACCAAAAAGGAACGTCCCCCTAAAGTCACGTAAGGAACATTCAGCACCAGCACTTTCATAACCAAAAGAGGACGTTTTAGGAACGTCCCTAATGTTCTGTAGAGGTTCGGGACTTTCCTCACCTTTAGAGAACTTTTAGGGAACGTTGCGCAAGGTTGCGAGAACGTCCCCTCCTACGTGGGAAATGCCTTTCAATTTGAGTCTGTGGAATTCGGGATTAAATGATTGTGCAGCGATTTATACAAATACAGACATGTTTGCGAATAAAAATGTTATGTTCTGCATTAATATATCATAAATTGCTCATGCAAAAAGGAATCCGTGTATTTGCGGATCAGGTGACACGCGTGCATTTATCGGTCTTGTTCGAGTCAATCTTGTTCGGTTCATTTGGATTTTGAGACTTCATTTTCGCAGTTTACAAGATTTCACGACCCTCATACACACAACTACCAATGAACAAAGCCCAGTGCAATTCATTAACGCGTACACGATTTGAAAAATTTGCAAATGTGCGTCACTACACTGAAACAAGTGATATTTTATTAACAAGTTTCGGGAGGAGCACGTGCAGATAATTAACACGGCCAATTCATCATCAGTAATCACACCACCTATCCAATCAGCACGAGAGAGAATCCCTATAAATAATCAAGCCGTCTTACCTTCATTTTCTCTCGTCTTCCAGCGTCCCTCCACCACCCCAACTCCTCACCTTCAGCCCGTTTCCATCCCAGCACAGGGAGGAGCACTCGGGGGAGCATTCTGGGTCCGGGCTACACGCCGAGCTCGGACCCCTCTCCCCGGTTGGGGGGAGTACCCCGGGCTCGGGAATGATTACCGAGCTCGGAGCCCTCTCCTCGGACAGCACGCCAAATATGCATAACCCTTTACTCAGTTTATTATATGTAAGTGTGAACTCGTGAAATGCTTTTCAATTAGTGTCTGCAGAGTTAAGAATTGCGTTAATGTGCAGAATTTTGTTCAAATAGAGACATATTTGTGAATACAAATGTTATAGTTTGTATTAAAGTATCATCATTTGTGCATGTAGCGATTAAAATGTGCATTTGTGAATCAGGCGACACTCGTGCATTCATTCACATCTCTTCTGAGTCGATTCTATTTGATTCATTTGAGCTTTGAGACTTTCGTTCCGCCCTTTTAGCCTTGTTCAATCCACACACACACAGCTCGTGATCCACACGCAGCTGAGGCTAAGAAAATCAGCGACCACTAGATGGCTCTAGAGACGTGTGCGCAGTCCATTGTGTACAGTTTGATGAATGTTACATTGTGTTTTCTCTGTTTCTTTTTGGTTTGGCTGATCTCCTCTGCCCGTAGAAATATAATAAAGATGTTTTGTCGAAGTTTTTCTAACTTAACTTGTCTTAATACACAGAATAGCTTATATTAATTTTGCCAAACAATAAATTTGTGATGATACCTTGTCTTTTTTTTTTGTTTTGTTATTCAGTGGCATGTTGTCAGTTATTCATTGTTTGTATTATTATTATTATCCATTATAAATAGCCAGTTTTTCTCGAAATACAACAACTTTATATTTGATCATGTGAAGAGGATGATTTTTCATGTGTAGAAGACCAGGATTTTTTTTTCTTTTTTTTTTTGGGGGGGCGGAAAGTACAAAGCCTGGTTTACATAATACAGGTGCATCTCAGAAAATTACAATATGGTGAAAAAGTTCATTTTTTCTTGTAAGTTATTTCAAAAAGTGAAACTTTCATATATTTTAGATTCATTACATATAAAGTAAAACACTTCAAATGTTTTTTAATTTTTATTTTATTTTGATGATTAGAGCTTACAGCTAATGAAAGTCAAAAATCAGTATCTCAAAATATTATCGGCACGAATCCAAATGTTTCCATATTCACAATGTTGGCCAATTTGAATTTGAATGCTACAAACTATTATGTAAACCAGGCTTTATACTTTCCACCCCCCCAAAAAAAATCATGGTCTTAACATGAGCAAATATGTGCTTGGCCCGAGCTCAGGCTGAACGACACGGATTGTAACCACGGGCTATTTTAATTAACCACTATCTAGATTACCACTAGATAACCACTAGATTCTATAGTGTATATATGTTTGGTTGACTGTATTTGGCTGCAACGTTTGCAATGCAGTGCGTGACGCGATCGAACAGCGGAAATATGAGATGGCAAATCAGCATTGTCCTACTTCATCTTTGCAGCCGACACTGACTCCGTAAACAGTTTAGTAATAAGTAAATAAAATATGTTCTAGCTATTTTTCCCCCTAGACATTCATTATCATTCCTTTAGCCAGCAGGCTTTATGCATCCGCTTGAGCGCGGAATAGCCTATAAAAGGCTCATTGCAATAGGCTTATAGTTTAAGTTAATATAATAGTTTAATTAATGTAATATAAACGTGTAAATACTATTGGCTTAAATGAGCAACTATAGTAATAATAATAATAATAATAATAATAATAATAATAATAATACAAGGAAGGAATAACTGCCAGCGTGCCATTGAATAAAAAAAAAAGAAAAAAAAAAGACAAGGTATTGTCACAAATTTATTGTTTGGCAAAATTAATATAAGCTATTCTGTGTCTTAAGACAAGTTAAGTTAGAAAAAGTTCGACAAAACATCTTTATTATATACGGGCAGAGAAGATCAGCCAAACCAAAAAGAAACAAAGAAAACACAATGTAACATTCATCAAACTGTACACAATGGACTGCACACACGTCTCTAGGGCCATCTAGTGGTCGCTGATTTTCTTAGCCTCAGCTGCGTGTGGATCGTGAGCTGTGTGTGTGTGGATTGAACAAGGCTAAAAGGGCGGAACGAAAGTCTCAAAACTCAAATGAATCAAATAGAATCGACTCAGAAGAGATGTGAATGAATGCACGCGTGAAATTTTTCAAATCGTGTACGCGTTAATGAATTGCACTGGGCTTTGTTCATTGGTAGTTGTGTGTATGAGGGTCGTGAAATGTTGTAAACTGCAAAAATGAAGTCTCAAAATCCAAATGAACCGAACAAGATTGACTCGAACAAGACGTCGATAAATGCACGCGTGTCACCTGATCCGCAAATACACGGATTCCTTTTTGCATGAGCAATTTATGATATATTAATGCAGAACATAACATTTTTATTCGCAAACATATCTGCATTTGTATAAATCGCTGCACAATCATTTAATCCCGAATTCCACAGACTCAAATTGAAAGACATTTGTTTGTGGTTAGTAAGATACACGCATAAAATGTCCATGGATAATTGTGCGTGCATCTATAAATCATTTCGAGTCTAATATCATCCCATACAAACACAACAGACTTGTTCGAAGTGCATCAGCACCACGCAGATCGATCGGCACACAACACACTAAAGCACCGCGAGAGTGATTCAAAAAGCATAAAGAGCCGTCTGCTTTCCAGTCGCTCCCACAGCACCCCGATACCTCGCACCGAACGGTCTATGCAGCCCCGATCCATCCCGAAAAAGCCTAAAAAAACTATCAACAATGGCGAACGTTGCGTTGCTATTGATGTTCATGGCTTTGCGAACCTACATCGTCATCCAAACACGGCAAATCCAACGTGTTCGTGTTTAGCTGCTATTTCAAATATGGCAGTCCAAAGTTTCTGTTTTACCCCTTTTCCACCAAGGCAGTTCCAGTGCTGGATCGGAGCCAGAGCCTAGTTTCAAACCGGTTCTTTGTCTTTCGACACCCAAAGCACCAGCTCCGAACCAGGAAAAGCGGTTCGTAAGTAGCACCAAAACATTGCTGGGCTAGAAGGAAGAACCGCTTGCGTCAGGGGGTGGGGGTGGGGTTACCGTGAACAACAAGACGAAAGAAACTGTGGACCGCCATATTTGAAATAGCAGCTAAACACGGACACGTTGGATTCGCCATGTTTGGATGCCGATGTAGATTCGCAAAGCCATGAACGTCAATAACAACACAACGTCCGCCATTGTTGATCGTTTGTTTAGGCTTGTTCGGGATGGATCGGCGCTACGCGGACCGTTCGGTGCGAGGCATCGGGGTCGCAGTGCTTTAGTGTGTTGTGTGCCGATCGATCTGCGTGGCGCGCTGCACCTCGAACAAGTCTGTTGTGTTTGGCGCTGCCGCGCTAGTGAAACGAAACATGAAACGTATTCAGTGACGTAAGTCCTGGCTCTGTATTGGCTCTCTAGCCAGTGGAAAAGCAACCGGTTCTTAAAGGGCTCGCGAGTCGAACTAACTAAGAACTGGCAGTAGCACTGGCTCTGAACTAGCACCTGGTTCCTGCTGGTGGAAAGGGGGTATCAGTCTTGTTGTTCACGGTAACCCCGCCCCCAGCCCCTGACACAAGCGGTTCTTCCTTCTAGCCCAGCAATGTTTTGGTGCTACTTACGAACCGTTTTTCCTGGTTCGGAGCTGGTGCTTTGGGTGTCGAAAAACAAAGAACCGGTTTGAAACTAGGCTCTGGCTCTGAACCAGCACTGGAATTGCCTTGGTGGAAAAGGGGTAATAGAGGTTCTTTTTAGCATGCACAACTATACTAAAGTAGTTCCAGGATGACCATATTGTAGCTTATTATGAGTTTGTTCAGCAGCACATGTACATGTACTTACTATGATATATAGTAAGTTAAAGCTTTCTTTAGACAACTCCTGTTCCATATAGCTTATGTGGTGTCAAATTAATATTTTAATATGACCTTAGATCCTTCTCTTTCATTTTTAGAGAGATTCTGGTGGTCCATTACAGTGTAAGCAGGGTTCTGTATGGATCTTAGCTGGTGTCACTAATTTTGGGATTCCTTGTGGTTCTGGAATTGCATCTGACAGCTATGCTAGAGTATCCAAATTCCAAAAATGGATTACGGAGATTGTTAATGCATCAGATATTGGATTTGTGACTTTTACATCTGATGGTGAAGATAAGGACAGCAGCTTTCTCTGCAATGGATATATAGGTATGCATGAAAATGTGTAACATACATGAATGGGCATGTAAGTGAATGTAATAGCTAACATGAAATAACAATGAACAATACTTTTAAAGCATTTATTAAACCTTGACAATTTCCCAAACACCCCATATAGTGTAGTTTCCACTGACCTCAAATATAGACTTTTGACTATTAGCATTATTGTTGTTTTAGAGTAGAATGGTTAAACCTGTGCACTCCAACTCCTGGAAATTGGGTAATAGCCAGTAAACAGAAATTGACCATTTCAGCCAGATCATACAATGTTTGAGTGCAGTATGCATCCGACGGCCTGTAGACAGCCTATAGGCATCCTGTCAGAGGCTAAGACAAAGTGACATTTAACATCATGTGACAATACATTTTCTAGATAATAATCATTGAATTATGTTGTAGATCATTGTGGTCATGATGTGTGTATGTATTTTATCAGGGATTTTCTACCCATTTGGAAATGGAGACAAAAAGAATCCCATTGAAGATGATGGAAGCTCTGCAGTAATATTATTGAAAAACCCCTTTGTATATTTTGGACATGTTTATGAACAGATTTATGTAAGAACATTGTATTCATAAATTCTGTGTTTTATGTGTGTACAGTGCATTCAGAAATTATTCAGAATTCACCCCATACCCCACAGTAACAAAGCGGAATAATGCTACAACTTTGCAAATTTATTAAAAACAACAAAATGAAATGTCATATTGACATAAGTATTTAGCATCTTAATTGAATCACTTTGGGCAGCGGTTACAGCTTTTTGGGTAATGATGCAACAAGCCTTGCACACCTGGAGTTGGGGATTGTCTGCAGTTATTTTCTGCAGATTTATGTGAAAAACAATTAATGCATTATTTATACACATATAAATACATTTTATATTGTATTATTGTAATATTGATATTTAAATTTGTAAATTTCATTATCTCAATGACATGAAAACAAAAATATTCAATTTTGCCAGCACAAATTACATTGACATTTCTCAAGCTTACCCATTTAATCCTTCCCATTCTCACATTACCTTTTTTGGAATTTTATTATTATTATTTTTTTAGTGCTAGCCTAAATATGTTTGTAATTATTTGTAATTATTATAATTTAGTATAATCATATAATGCCCATTTGCTGAAACTAATCCTTTAATAAACTATACATAAAAAGTTTCAGGCCCTATTTTGTACTGCCAAAGCTCTCTTATAATCTTGTTTTGCCTCTGCTTCAGGTTAATAACAACGGTCATTTAACATTTGATGGGCCTCTCTCACAGCCGAAACCCAGTTATTTACAGTCACAGCTCAACAGAGACATTATTGCTCCACTTTGGACAGACATGGACAACACTGTCAATGGAACAATCTCCTATCGTCAGGTCACCAGTGGTAGACTCTTACTAGCAGCTTCAAGCAACATAAACCAGTATTTTCCCAATCTGAACTTCACTGCCTCATGGCTGTTCATTGCCACTTGGGATAAAGTACCGTACTATAACAACTTACAATCGGTAAGCTATGTGCTTAGTTGGTCTGTGCATGACACAAATGCTCTGCTCATTCAGTGACCTGAGATGCAGGCACCTAAAGATTGAAGTTGACGGTTACACTTTCTCAAAAGATAGACCTGTGGAGGTTGTTATCTCCAAATAAATAAGAGCACCTCTGGCCCAACTCCTACTTGAATTAAATGAAAACGCCCTCTCTGCTCTGCTTGCTCTGCACCAGTGGACATGCCCTATGAGGCAAATTAATAAATTAATAATATGCAGATTTTGCTAATTTCCAGGCGGGTCAGGTGAATTCACTGCACTGACCAACAGAATGCTTGGTTTGAAACTGATTTCTGTGTAAGCTGTGCTTTACATTGCTACACAAATTTCACCAACGTGACTGCTGGGTAAATTTGGGTACAAGACAGAGGAAAGATTTAAAAGCACATAAAAGATGAAGATTAATTGCTTTTTATTATGGCAATGCAGAATTATTAAAGATCATTCTGTTTCTGTTACAGAGTTCATCTTTTCAAGTTGTTTTGGTTTCTGGTGGTTCTCTGTCTTTTGTCATGATGAACTATGGAAATATCTCCTCTACAAATCAACAGTTTCAGGTCAGAAAGAATGAGAATCGTATATCTGAACTCTGGCATTAAGTGCTAATATTAGTGAACTTGTAAATAACTTGTGATTAAAAAGCCTTCATGGTTGATTTATCTTTACTTAGGCTGGCTATGGCACTATAAACTCAACAAATTACTTTACAATCCCTGTGCCTGATGAAAATAAACTCTTCAACTCCAGTAATGTAAATGTGCCGGGACACTGGGCATTCCGTGTTGATGGTGGACCTGAGGAGGGTAATTATTTTGACTCTGTTCGGTAGCGTGCAGTGACTTTTCAAAACAAGACCCACATCTACATCAGAACAATTCAAACTTACAAAAGCAGTAGATCTTCATGACCAGCATAATAAGTATGAATTTAAGTCACTGTAAACTATTGGAATACCATGCATAACACTCCGGTTATGGCTTAACTCCTGTTTAGTCAACTACTGAAGCCTGATTTGTTCACGTTTGTGTAGTTGCACAAACCAATGGTGCTCTAACCCACCAGAAGGGGAGGAGCTGACTGTCTATATAAGTCAGCTCAGAGCACAGTTTCATCAGAATCTTTAATCTGAAGTGTGTTGGAAACTTTTTCCTCTTCGAAGCAGAGACCAGGAGACGTTGGGATATCTTTCAAGCAGAAGTTACTCTTTATTGAGAACTCGCTGTGCGTCGCTGCAGTCATCCAATTCTCAATCTTAAGTAGCTTTACAAGGTTATTTTATAGGCATTTTTGGAGGAGGGATTCTTGGAGGTGGAGACAAATTCAAACAAAGCAAGCACATGAGGGAGGCGTTAGTTTGTTGCTACTTCCCGTGGTTCTAATCTAATCAACATAATCAAATGCATAGACACTAATCCAATCAACCTAACGAATCAACGTCTGGGCCAGGGGTTCTTTGAATCAACGTCTGGGTTCTTTGAATCTCTGCCAATCAACATGACTTGATTGAGACAAAGCACAGTTCAGAAAGTGGATAATAAGAATCTAAGTTAAACATTTAAACACAATTTGTAATCCCAAAATTCCCCCTTTGAGAGTTCTAATAACTCTCACAAAATACAAATTTAGACACTTAAAAGTTAATTCTTGTAACTTGTAATCGTTACAGGCACATTGTACATGTTCTGTGTTGCTTATATGTAATTGCATGCTGACACAGAAAACAAAACATGCAATTAGGGTCTGTGAAGTTCTTACGGGTAATAATCTTTCCTGGTTGGAACTGTCATTTCCTCGTGAGAGGCGGGAGTCATTTGCTGAAAGAAACACTTGATACTGTGGATGCATAGATAGTACGCAAGTAGGAGAAACAACAGCAGAATTGCTATTTCCTTGATCCACAGCCAGGGTTTACCTAACAAGTTTCCGAACCATGAAGAATTATCTTCAGTCATCTGGTGTAATTTTGCTGAAAGACCAAGAATGTCTTGTTGGATTTTGTTCAAGTTCTCTGTTGGATCCATTAACCCGGTGCAGCATTCAGGACACTTTGCGTGATGTCCATGATGGTTAATAGTACGAAAATCTTGATCATGTTGATGGATGACTGAAGTTCCCGTATGTGAGTCTCTGCGTTGTGTATTTTTTTTTCTTTCTTTGTTCTGTCTTCCATGACAGTTGGCTCGGCAGTGGGTCTAGTTGTCTTTTAGAGGTTGTGGCTTCATACGCAGGTGAGGAGGTCGGTGAGTATGGGTCTCAGGACAGCCATCAAGTGGTATCTGCACAGAGTAAGAAAGAAAACAAAAGACGACAGAGCAGTATTTGTTGTAAAAGACTCCAAACACTAGGGTTGTTCGATCTGAGTGTGCTATTGTTGTTCCTTCTTTCCCTATTACTTAATTCCTGTGACACCTAAAGAACAGTGAGGTAAGGATGGACTAGTGGATGGGGAAGGCCTATGGGGGAGTCTTCACTGCAGGGTTGGCCCCCGAAGCCTGTTGCATTCGGTTCTTCCCTGGGCTCCTCACTGGTCCGTGTGTCCTATCCTATCCCTGTAGGTGGGGGAACAACTTTACAGTGTGACACATGAGTCCAGGCTTTCCTTCCCTGACACAACACTGCAGCTGCTGTAATACCGATCCTGAAGCTAGCGTGTATGCTCTAGTTAAGGCTACTAGTTCTGCAGCTTGAGCTGAAAAATGATCTGGAAGACGACCTGAAGCAACTACTTCAGTGGTGGAAGTTACTGCATATCCTGCTCGTCTGTTACCTTCAATAACTTGAGCTGAACCATCAACAAACAACTCCAATTCTGCGTTCTCTATGGGAGTTTCTGCTATTTCACTTGTCACTGCATATGTAAGCGTAACACAATCATGAGTCATTTCGCCTTCATCCTCTAACACAAATTCAGTCATTGCAGACATCATACATGAGGATGGGTTCGTGACTGGTGCACGATGTATAACAATATTCGGGGCTGTGAGAGTTGCTAACCAATTTCCCCAACGGGAGGAGGTGACAGAAGTGACTTTTGCTTAATTCATGAGTGCGGACACTGCATGAGGGCATCTTATGTTTACAGTCTGTCTTAACACCATTAGTTTTATTTACAAAGAATCGTTCAGCTTTGTTGTACATTACTGGGGAAATTAAGCACTCACAGCCCTAACAGTTAACACCTGAGCAAACTGCTCCAACAGTTCGGTGAAGTGGGGAGGGGCTGCTTCAGAGTACTAAGTAGACTGAGTAGGAACTGAGTAAAGCTGTTAATTTCTCCTAATGTCTTTTTGCTTTTCCTACACTCTTTCATCCAGTGTCCAGGTTTACCACAGTAATGACAACTGCCCTCCTTCTTAGGACATTTAGGTTTCTGTCGGTTCTCTGTGTTGACCTTAAACGATGCTGCTGCAATCTTTACTCTGGCTTTAACATCAGAGTCTCTTTCCCAAGTAGCTAACCTGTCCAAGCTGTTTTGCAAGCTTCCAGTGGACCATGTTAGATCTAAGAATGGCAAAGCAGATCTGTACTCTGATAAAAGGCCATCAAACCATGTTCGAACTAGTGGTCCTTTATGATCCAGTACCTTCTCTGGAGTGTCAGCTATTCCACTGTATGCTGCAGCTGACTGACAAAACATTTCAGTGTACTCACTTACAGTTTCATCCTTCTTCTGCACACAACTAGTGACTTTTGACCAATCTACTTTTGGTCCAACAATGTTCTTTAGAATTTTCAAAACACCTTCTCTCAAATCGCCTTTACTGGCATTTCGCAGTTCAGAAGCAACAGCAGATTCAAAACTGTTGAATTCAGATTCAGTTAGGATTTGTGACATCAGCTGCGTGACTTCTGCCAACGACATGTCATAAAGACGCATTGTACTGATCAATGTTCTTCTAAATTCAGAAAAATTTGTGTGTGCGGAGGGTAAGCTCTGGGATAGTCTCTCTATATCTTTAGGTCCTAGTGCTTTGGCAACAGTGTGTACTTGGACAACAGAAGAGTTGGGAGGAACACTTTCAATTCCCTCAATTCCCTGAGATCTTCTCCTAGCGCCACATACCTTCACGGAATCTACAGGCACATCAGTTACTGATTGGATGGTTACATCTGTTTCAAAGAAAGCTTGTAAGTCAGTATAATTGTTATCAGGCTGACTAACTTCTTCCACATCATTTTTTTCTGAAGCTTTGTTGCGGTTCAATTTCTTAGTTAAAGAGGATACTCTAGCACAGAGCTCTTTGTTCTGTTCCTCTAACTCTGAGTTACGCTGAGACTGTTTTGTAGCTAGCGTTAAACCAAATTCTCTGTGGCAGCAGATAATGCCTTTCACATTGTTCTTGCGAATACATGCTCCTAATACCTTTTTACACTCATCTACAGACCAAGTCTTGTCTGGATGGATCTCATATTTCTGAGTTAGTTCTTGTCTAACTTTCTCAGTGACTATAAGGTTCATTTGCACTCCTAACAGTGATTTGAATTCGCTATCTGACCACAAAGGAGTGGCTAGACCACCTTTTTCAGTTGTGGGGATCAGTCTAGCATTCTTTCTAAACATTTTGTGAGTTTCTTTGTTACCACACAATCAAAACACTAAAACTTCTCTGATCAACAGAGGGTACGCTTGTTAACACATCAACTATTGTTAAACTTCCCTGGCAAAGCAGAGGATAACACAAATTACTAGCACTTTACGCTAATCTTCCCTGCATGAACAGAGGATAACCAATTCTTCCCTGCCAAAACAGAGGATAACAAATATTAGCACGTAATGCTAATCTTCCCTGCAAGAACAGAGGATAACCAATTCTTCCCTGCCAAAACAGAGGATAACAAATATTAGCACGTAATGCCAATCTTCCCTGTCTGGACAGAGGATAACCTTCATCTCTAAAAAGATTTTTTTTTTAGAGGATAACTTAGTTAACCAAACCCTACAGCTGTCTGTTAACTCTTCTCTGACGGCGCAGAGGATAACAAATTTGTACTGGTTTTAAAGGTTCTTTTGGATAGAGTGACACTCACCAACCCTTGGTTGTACAGAAATATTCAGACTGGAATGAAGTCAGATCTTTGTTGAGCTTGAAGTTTCAATCTGGATTCAGGTGAGGAGCTCTATCTGGGTCACGGCACCATCTGTTGTGAACTTGGTTCTTCTAAAGTGTAGAAAACTCAGAAGAGAAGACCAGGAGAAATCGGATTGGATCGTCAGCAGGATTCTTTATTGAGAACACAAGCTGTTGTGGCTGTAGTCATCGAAATCTCTCAATCTTAAGTAACTTTACAAGGTTATTTTATAGGCATTTTTGGAGGAGGGATTCTTGGAGGTGGAGACAAATTCAAACAAAGCAAGCACATGAGGGAGACGTTAGTTTGTTGCTACTTCCCGTGGTTCTAATCTAATCAAATGCATAGACACTAATCCAATCAACCTAACGAATCAACGTCTGGGCCAGGGGTTCTTTGAATCAACGTCTGGGTTCTTTGAATCTCTTCCAATCAACATGACTTGATTGAGACAAAGCACAGTTCAGGAAGTGGATAATAAGAATCTAAGTTAAACATTTAAACACAATTTGTAATCCCACAAGTGACAGTCATCGATTCATGTGCAGCCTTATGGCACGGAAACTTACGCAACACTTGTTCCCTATCTCAGGGAACCGAGGTTATGCAAGTAACCGGAGCATCCCTATCGAATGGTCTCTCCTGTTGCGTGTATGGGGAATGCATCCAATAGCGCTGTGCTATAAGCAAGAACAGAACAAAGCCACTCTCTGAGCCCAGTCCCGGAGCGCCTGTATTGAGGGCCACTGCAAACATGAGCTAACAATGAGACCTGAGCTGTCTAGGCTAGGGATGCAACGATTATAGATTTTGCTGGTACGATTATAGTCTGAGGAATAATCACGGTTTCACGATTATTACGATTATTATGCATTTATTAATTTCACAACATAAAATCACATAAACACTCTTTAGATATTAAAGTGTTATTTATTTCTGCCTTTTGAAATAACACAGTAACCAATAATACAGCACAAAATAATAATTCTAAAGAAAAAAGTCCATCTCTCCTATTGCAATTAAAAAATGTGACCTCTGCTCTGTAAACATCCATGTCAGTATTTCTCTTTTGAAAATAACAAATGGAAATGGATCACAAATGTATTTGTATATTCTTTCTACATTTATTTTGGACCTGAGTTACAGAACTTGGAAAGATGGTGAAAAAAAAGTGACTTATGAATAATACTGTAACAGGGATGACAAATCACAATGTTAATTAAGTATTATTAATACAAGACTAATATTAACTTTATTTATCCCACAGAGGACACTGTTACTAATGAGGGGAATAAACTAAACTATTATTGTAATCAACTGTTGTCCATACTTATTTATTTTAATAATCTTTATTCATCTGATTTTACATATGGCCTGAGAAAATCATGTCTATTATTTTGGTTTGTGAGATCGAGATCGAGCAGCCCACAAAAATATTTAGGAGGACAGAAACTTGTTGTCAACGCTGCCCAGCGACTTTCATTAATAAAATAATTAGATACTGGATCGCTACATTATATTAATCAGCAAAGAGGCGGTAAAATGACTGTTTAAATAACTGAACTCAAATCTACATTGTTTGTAGTGACGCGCAGATGCAGGTAGGCTAATTCACGCACGCAACTGTCACCTCTCTCTCTCTCGCGCGTGCTCGCTCGCTCGCTCTTGCTCTCTCTCTCACCGCAATCTCTGTTTGAAGCGGGCAGAATGCTAGAGCTAACGAACTTCGCGTCAGGTGGTCCTTGCCTTCACGTCGTGCATTAAAATCGTTTATTGCACAGCGAGAACAGGTTGGCTAGCCGTGCATTATCCCTCATGTATACTCTTTAACAGCCATTTTTACGGCAATATTTAAATGATGCCCTGGTCATTCTTGGCGTACCCAAAATGGTCCCACACTATCGACTTCAGACATTCTCTGGTGGAAATAAAGGATCGCTGTTTGGTTCCTCTGTCATAGTTAATCTAGTGTGTGTAGTAGCCTCCGTGTCTCTGATAAGCACGGCATTTTAAGTTGGTGCACCGCTAGTGTAACTTTGTTTTCATTTTGCACAAATTGCAACAGTTCCGTTCCGTGCAACAGAAACACTCGGTGTAGCAGAGCCTTTACGATTAATTAACCGTGACGTTTTAAAGCGCGGTTAATAGTAAAACCGGTTAATCGCTGCATCCCTAGTCTAGGCTGAGGGCTACATAATATAATCCACTCTACTTACCAACGGGTGATTGGGTATCTTAAGCAGACAGGTTTCCCGGGCCTGCAGGGCAGGGATGTCCAAGTTATAGAATCTGGCAAATGTAGACGGCGATGATCAGGCAGCGGCCGCACAAATCTCACCAATAGAAATTCCACTGGACCATGCCCAGGAGGAGGCCATTCCACCCCTTTTGGGCACTGCAAAACATTGAGAAACCAAACATGAAGGATCCACAGTTCTGGCCTGGGGTGCCAAATCATGCCCTTTACTTGCGAGAGGAGGACTTTCCCCAGTGGTATTGGCCAAGGGGCTGTTGATGACAGCTGAATCAACTTGGGGAACCAAACTTGTTTCCTCCAGAGTGGGGCCACCAGAATGGCCGAACGTTTTACTTCCCTGACCTGCCTGATGACCTGAGGCAGCAGGGTAATCTCAAGAATGGTCTGTGGTATTGAGGCTATCTGGATGTGAAAGTCGGCATCTTTCAAATCCACCAATAGAAACCAGTTATCGGGGGCCAATTTGCACGAGGATCTGTTTCAAAGTTAACATCTTGAACTGCCTTTTTATGATAGAGCGATTCAGTCGTCTGAGTTCGAGAATGGGTCTGAGCCTGCCATCTTTCTTGGGAACGAGAAAGTAGCAGCTATAAAAGCCTGACTCGCTGTTCGCTAGAGGAACCGTTTCTATGGCTCCTTTTGCAAGCAGTGTTTGTACTTCAGACCGGAGAACATGGGTATTGTTGTCCTGTACCAAAGTTTGAATGTTCCCTCTGAAGCAAGGTGACCTGCGAGCGAACAGAAGCAAGTAACATCGTTCTATGGTTTTTAGAACCCATTCTGACATTTCCAGGATCGCTTTCCAAGCCTGAAGCTTGGTGGCAAGGGGTTCTAATTTTATGAATAACAGTTCGCTGCACGGGGGTGGAGAACTGACTTCTGTGTTAATAAGGAGAGGAGAATTGCTCTTGAGTATGTAGGTCCACTATCAAAGTGGTAGTCTGCTTGGACGCGTGCTGAATGAAAAGAACGTGCCCAGCTTAAATAGAACTTCCATCGCTCACTGTTGAATGGAGGGATGGAGAGCTAGCGCAAGCTTTCTTTGAGGGAGTTCCAGCCTCGGTGAGAACGGACTCTTTCCTCTTCCTCTCAAAAGTGCTTCGCGAGCAGCCTGTGCGTGAGCATGGCCAAAATGCATTCCAAATCTGAAGTTTTCAGTGATGAAATTATCAGTGACAGCATTTTCTTTCAATCTGCCCAAAATAAGATCAAACCACTCTTTAGATGAGGGGCACTGATCATCATGTGTAAACACACTGGCAGATCAGAGTACTGTATGCACTCTCCTTTGATCTGCCTAAAGGAAAATACCGCTTGTTGCAGACGAAGGGTGATAATCCTCACATGTAATGATTCACCACACACTGGTGGATCAAAGTGCTGCAGGAAAAATGAAGCATGTGGGACCTTTGACGGCATGGGCTCACTCAAGCCCGGTGTCTCAGGAGGGGAGAAATGCTAGAGCAGGAGGGACGAGGCCACTTTCATTGAAGAAAGCAAACCACGAGCGAAGCAGAGTAAGACACAATCTCTCATAGTGAAAGCAGCCTGTCTCAGCAAGCATAGCCTCAGTGGTGCAAATGTGAAGCTGTCAGCGATACAAAATCACTGGTTGACAGCATTCTATTTCGATCCTCCTAAGAGGATTGAATCACTCATTGTAAATGAGGGGCGCTGATCCTTACGTGTAGAACACACCGGCAGATCAAAATGCTGGGAGAGAGTGAGCAGGGACCTGTGCCAGAGTGAGATCTCTCAAACATGGATGCTCAGATCCATGACTCCACCGTTTCTTTCTCAGAGCTTGCTCAGAGAGGAGAAACAGGAGAGCAGGGCTGCCTTCATTGAGGAAGGTGATCTGCGAGTGGAGTAGTGCAAGACTCATGCTCTCAGTTCTTCCTCTTCTTGCTTCGACTTCTTGATAGTAGAGTCAGTGAAGGGATGGTCTCGTTGCTGAAGGAGAACATTCTGATGAAATGGCACTCTGAGCTGAATTTTATAGACAATTGGCTCATCCCCTTCTGGCGGGCTATAGCGCCATTTGTTTGTGCAGCTACATGTGAACAAAACAGGCTTCAGTGGCAGATTAAACAGGAGTTACCCCATACACTTAACTACTTAAAAGTACAGTAAATAATTTCTGTGAAAAACTGATGACAATTGAAATCAACACCCATACAAATGTTTTATTATTTTGTTCCGTACGTCTGTGTATATATGGTGTTTGTACATAACTATGTTAGCTAAATATGCTTTAGGGAAACACACACCAGACTGAGCAGTGTACACCTCAACACTCTTATAGCCAATCAGCAAAAGGATGGGGAGGTTAAAGAGTGAGCTTTCAAATATCAGCAGTGGCTCTCATTCGCTTACTGTCCCTTTAATACTGATTATTTAATATTATGATGTTCCTTTACATTAATAGGGATATTCTACCCATATGGATATGAAGATACAAAGAACCCTGCAGAGGATTTTGGAAGTTCTCCTCTGATCCCCCTGGCACAGCCGTTTGTCTACTTTGGTCTTATTTATAATCAACTATATGTAAGCAGCGTTGTCACATTTATGACACTATACACTACGTTTTATTGAAACAACTTGAGTAGCTTTATATTTTACATTATAAAAATGTCACTTAAAAATCCAGATGACTGATCTTACACTGTTGTGTTCTCATAACAGGTGAATAACAAGGGGTATTTGACTTTTAATGGACCGTTTTACAAGTGGTATCCCTATTATTTTCCTGCATCCATGACTAGAGACATCATTGCTCCACTATGGATAGACATTGACATTACACCTAAAGGAACCATCTCTTACCGACAAGTAACAGATTCTCATCTTTTGAATCGGGCCTCTAGAGATATAAACCAATATTACCCCAACCTTAACTTTTCTGCCTCATGGGTTTTCATTGCTACGTGGCATAAAGTACCGTACTATGAATACAGATGGACAGTAAGTCTCTTTTAGGTTCAAATGAACAAATATGAGAGAGGTTTCTTGCACACAAATTTGGGATAAGGAAATACTATACCATGTTCTCTGTATTTATGTAATTATTCCCTTTATCTTCCAGGAGTCAATCTTTCAACTGGTTTTGGTGTCTGGCAAAAACATGTCATTTGCCCTCATGCATTATGGTCATATTGCTCCGCCCCCATATGCTGTAGAGGTAAAGTAATATGAAATACACTGATCAAAAAAATATTGTTATTGCTATATCATAAGTGTTTGATTTTAACTCAGCTTTTCGTTGTCTTGTTATTTTGATTGTCAGTCTGGCTATGACACAACTGATTCAACTGATTTCTTTTCAATTCCTGTCTCTGACACCACGTATCTGCCATACACAAGCAATGTTAACATCATGGGTCGATGGATATTTCGAACTGACAAAGCATCAGAAAACAACGGTAAAGTAACGTAATAATTTCTAATACATGGCATTTATTGCATATTTTGTTTAATAGTTGTTTAACGTAGATGCAGAACAATAAATTGGGCAATTAATATGTAGTGAAATGTTGAAAATTACAAATGAATTAAAATCATAAGTGTGCTGAAAAATAAACTTGGATGCTTGCAGGACTGTTCTATCCATTTAGGAATGGGCGCAAACTAAACCTTCTACCATATTATGGATTTTTAATTGGCTATTTGCGGACACCATTTTCTTACTTCAGGTTCACATACAGATCTGTTTATGTGAGGACACTCATTTATACGATTATATTTTGTAAAGCAACTTACACTTAACTTATACTAGCCATTAAAAGAATTTGTCAACATATAATATCTGTTACTTCAAACCCCTTTCAGGTTCATAAAAATGGATTTCTTACTTTAAAGTGGCCATCGTTTTTATCAAGTCCACCAACTCTTCCAGCAAATATCGACATTGTTGCTCCACTATGGACAGATATTGACAACAGTGATATTTACATTCAACAATTTCGTAGTGTCCGAGTACTACAGCAAGTTACAAGTGATATCCGCCGATATTTTCCTCATACAAATTTCACTGCTAACTCAGTTTTTATCTGTACTTGGGATAATGTGACTTATTTCAACACTTTAGCACAGGTAACAATTCTTTCATTATTTGTTTTCACTCGTTTTGTGACTGTGTGATAATTTGTTGTCTTTTTCTTCTTCAGAATTCCTCTTTTCAAGTACTGCTGATCTCTGGTTCTGGTTTGTCATTTATTGTATTTAATTATGGCAGCATTCCCCAAACTAAACATATTGCACTGGTGAGAAAGCTTTTCAAAAGCCTGTATTTTTTATTATTATTATTTAAAAACCATTTAGTATTCAGTTGAAATGTATTTTTAGTGATACAACATAATTGTTTTACAGTAATGTAAGATTTTTAGCTACAGTTCTTCTTATCCACAGACCTGTAACATACGTATGTAATCATTATTTAGGCTGGATATGACACTGTTGATGCCACCAGTTATTATACAATTCCTGTGTCTAACGTCGCTAACCTGGCCCACTCCACGAATGTCAATGTTAAGGGCCGTTGGGCTTTTCGTGTCGACACTTTGCCAACAGAACATAGTAATACATTTTTATTCCTTCTTTATTCTCCTAAACTTAATTAACTTTCAGTCATTGTATGTACTGTACCAAGGCCATACCATGCGATGACATGTTTTTTTCCCCAGGTCTGTTTTATCCAACTGGCTATCAGGACTCTCAGAATCCCTGTCAAAGTAATGCAAACTTAACTGCTCTGTACTTTCAGTATCCTTTCTTGTACTTTGGACGCAAATACCACAATATATACGTGAGATGTTATATTAAACACATTACATTTGAGGTACATTAATGTATTACAAGTAATTTTGCTTCAGTTAAATGTTCAAATCTTTACTATAGGTCAACAAAAATGGATATTTGATGTTTGAACCATTTTATGAAAGCCTTCCCAAGGCTTTCCCTGCCTACTCTACTAGAGACATTATAGCTCCATTCTGGACAAAGTTTGACTGCGGCGTTAATGGAAGCATCTCCTACCATGTGGTAACTCGAGGCCATCTCCTGGACCGGGCGAGAAATGATGTCAAACAGTATTTCCCTCAGTTTGGGTTCTCAGTATATAGAGTCTTTATTGCTACTTGGAATAGGGTGCCCTACTTGAACAGTCTCACTACGGTATGTAGATTGAATTATGTTAAAGGGATAGTTCACCCAAAAATGAAAATTCTGTCATTAATTACTCACCCTCATGTTGTTCCAAACCCATAAGACCTTCATTCATGTTCAGAACACAAATTAAGACATTTTTGATGAAATCTGAGAGCTTTCTGACCCACTATAGACAGCAATGTAACTGAATTGTTCCCAGGTCCAAAAAGGTAAGGACATCGATAAAAGTGCCATCAGGGGTTCAACCGTAAATTTATGAAGCTAAAAGAATACCTTTTTTGTGCAAAGAAAACAAAAACAATGACTTTATTCAATAATTCTTCTCCTCCAAATCATGAATTCTGCCATTATGGAGAGGACCTCTGCAGGTAAAAAAGGCGCAGTGCATGCAAAAAGTATTCTCACAGCTTCTTAAAATTACAGTTGAACCACTGATGTGACATGGACAGTTTTACCAATGTCCTACTACGTTTCTGGACCTGGGAACATTTCAGTTACATTGCTGTCTTTGGAGGATCAGAAAGCTCTCGGATTTCATCAAAATTTTCTTTATTTGGTATCCAAAGATGAACAAAGGTCTTATGGGTTTGGAATGATATGAGGGCGAGTATTTAATGACATAATTGTCCCTTTAATCTTCTTAAACTTAAGTTTAGTATAAATCTAGGCAGAGATTAAAGTTGAATTTTACATTCTTGATACAATCATTTTTTATTGCATTAATTTACCTTCAATGAGTTTTGTTTTTAGAACAATTATATTCATTATTCATTGAAACGTAATGCTTTTACTGGAATTTTTCTAGGAATCCTCCTTCCAAGTTGTTCTAGTCATTTGCAGAACTCTTTCCTTTGTCATAATGAACTACGGAAATATCTCCTCAACTGATCAAAGTGTTCAGGTTGGACAGAATAAGATTCTTGCTAAAAAAACTTTTTTTATTTAAAACAGATTATATTAATGGGTCCCTAAATATCTTTCAGTGGAATTAATGAAGAAAACATGTTCCAAAGATGATCATATTACCTAATCATTGACATTTCAGTTATTAATTATTCTTTTTATTCTTTTATTTTTTTACTCACAGTCTGGCTATGACACAATAAACTCAACAAATTATTTTTCAATCCCTGTGACTGATGAAAATAAGCTGTTCAACTCCAGCAATGTCAATGTACTGGGACGCTGGGTATTTCGTGTTGATGGTGGACCTGAGGAGGGTAACGTCACTGTTTAATATAGAGAATATCAAATTATTTGATAAATAGCCACGAAATACAAAATAAAAGAAAAATGTAGTCATTTTGATGCTTTTGATTTGTCCTCCTTGAATCTTTAAACACTCATAATATTATTATTATTATTATTATTAATATTAGGAATATTCTACCCATATGGAGATGAAGAGGATGAGAGGAGCCCGCAGTCGGATGATGGAAGTTCTCCACTGATTCCTCTGCTGCAGCCATTTGTATACTTTGGCTGTGTATATGACAAAATATTTGTAAGAAGTATTGTGGTGTTCGTGACATTCATTAATATATATATTCCTTATAGATGAGGAAACTTCAACATCCAGACTGGTTTTTATCCTACAGGTGAACAATAATGGAGACCTGACCTTTGACAGGCCATTTTCCCAGTGGCATCCCTATTATTTTCCTGCATATTCATCAATAGACATCATCGCTCCACTGTGGACAGACATTGATAATAGTGAGAAAGGCACCATCTCTTACCAACAAGTAACAGATGCCCATCTGTTGAATCGGGCTTCAAGAGACATAAACAAATATTATCCCAACTTGAAGTTTTCTGCCTCTTGGGTTTTTATTGCTACATGGGATAAAGTTCCGTACTTTGGAAACAGAGAGGCAGTAAGTTTCTATTTCAGTTAGTATGCACTGTTTTTGCATAGTATTTTCTGTTCAACTGAAATGAATGGAATATCCAGAATGATGCTTGTATTAATGAAGAATTCCCTGTCTTATCCAGGAGTCGACCTTCCAAGTGGTTTTGGTGTCTGGCAAAAACCTGTCATTTACACTAATGCATTATGATTTTATCTCTCCCACCCTAAGCGCAGAGGTAAAGCAATGTGAAAAATGCATTAATATATTAGCAGTGTAAAATGTTGTTGGATTTAATGGGATTTTTTTTTTCTTTGTGTTTTCTTCATTAACAGTCTGGCTTTGACACAATTAATTCTACTAATTTCTTTTCAATTCCTGTTTCCGACATTGTAAATCTGTCATACACAAGCAATGTCAACGTCACGGGTAGATGGATATTTCGAGTTGACAATTCATCAGCAAACAATGGTATATATGTTTATTCACAAAATGTGTAATTTACCTCAATTTCAGATATCTCATTTTGGTACCCCTTTAGACACATATTCACTATTAACTAAGAGTTTTCCATCAATAAACTCCTAATTACTGCTTACTGATAGCAAGTAAGGTAGGTATTGTAGTAGTTAATTTTAGGAATGCAGTGGGGTTAAGGGATCTAGAATATAGTCATGCAGAATAAGGCATTAATATGTGCTTTATGAGTGCTAATAAACAGCCAACTAGTTAATAGTGAATAGTGTCTAAAGTGTTACCCCAATTTCATTATTTTTTTCTCAGAACATACGTATGTTTTTGTTTCTTACAACAGAGTTGTGTGTCTTTAAGGTACATTAGATATGTATGTAACATCTGCCTCTGTTTTGTTTTGCAGGATTCTGTAGTAAAACTAATCCCCAAGGTATATTAATATCAGATTGACAATTTGGTTTCTAGTTTACATAAATGTAATGAAATTGTAGTTCCCTGCTTGTGGAATGACCTGCCCAACTCAATCCGAGGAGCTGAGCCCTTAGCCATCTTCAAGAAATGGCTAAACACATCTCTTCCATCTACAACCTCCAACACTAGCACTCTCTATTCTGTCTCTATTTTATCTACTGTTTTTTTTATTATTTATTTGAATAATTAAATAAACGACCATCTAACACTAGCATTCTCTATTCTTTTTCTATTCTATCTACCTGTTTTCTATTTATTTATTATAAAAAAATTACCCTCTAACACTAGCGTTCTCTATTCTTTTTCTTTTCTTTCAACTTGTTCTATTTATTTATTTATTTATTTTAGTCTTTTTTTATTAAATAACTTAAAAATATGAATAAAGTAAAAAATGATTAAATAAAAAATAATAATTGTGCAAATAACATGTCTGTATTAGGATGTAAATTCAAATTGGCTCATATACCCTCAGGTTTTTAAGTCAGTTAAATCAGTTTTTTTAAGTATCAACAACAATTTTATAATTTAATTGGGTTTTATCATTCATTGAGATATTATTATATATACATTTAACAGTCAGATTTATATAAATATGTTAAGTTCAGGAATCAGGAAGTAAATTTGCCCCCCCCTCCCCCTCCCCCTCCCCTAAAAAATGAGGTGCATGATGCCCTTCTGTAGCAGTAGCACTTGAAAAGTTCTTGAATAATACATCATTGTGTCTTTTGTGTTAGCTTCCTCAGATAATGTTTCTAGTGCTCTGATATGTGGACGAAACCCAGTTACCACCAGCAGCAGGATAGTAGGAGGTCAGAACGCTTCAGCCGGACGCTGGCCCTGGCAGGCTAGTCTTCTTCTGTTTGGCAGGCACATCTGTGGAGGTTCTCTCATCAACAAAGAGTGGGTGCTGTCTGCTGCACACTGTGTTCATGGGTAAATTCATTCATCGTACTTGCAAATAAATACTTCAGCTTTCATGAATGCTTTGACAATTTAATTAAGGAATTTATTCCACCCTGCAAAACCTAAAGTAACACATTTAATTTGGACATTTGTAAGGCCTCTTAATTATCAACATGATTAAAACCTTAAAAACCTGTTGCACACAGTCTACTACATGCCTTCTGTGACTGGTGATTGGCTTTTTAAGGAACTAACAGGTTTTCTGAGGCTTTTGAGGAGAGTTTATTTGATCATTTCAGTTCATCATTGTATTGCATTGCATTATATTTTCAAACCACAGAGCTTTAATCATAAAACTAAGAATTTAAATATACTATATTGGTATTATACTGTTATAAATATCTCACTGATTTATATTTTATCCTAATATCCTAATTGCTTCAGTATTTATGTGAAGCATTCGCATAGTTTGTATAGATTGTATTTTTTATCTTTAGTTGTATAGGGAAAACATCTCACTGATTTATATTTTATCCTAATATCCTAATTGCTTCAGTATTTATGTGAAGCATTCGCATAGTTTGTATAGATTGTATTTTTTATCTTTAGTTGTATAGGGAAAACATCTCACTGATTTATATTTTATCCTAATATCCTAATTGCTTCAGTATTTATGTGAAGCATTTGCATAGTTTGTATAGATTGTATTTTTTATCTTTAGTTGTATAGGGAAAACATTTATATATAGTATACTTATCAATATAGTATACTTAGTCAAAATCTGTCAGTAGGTTAGTTGTGTATAGGTTTATAGTGTTTTTCTTCATTGTTGTATATCTGTATTTATGTAGCACCGTGGACCCGTGAGGCACGACATTTCGTTCCACTGTATATCCCAACATGTAGCGGAATGACAATAAAGCTCAACTTGAACTTGACAATAAATTCTGACCAACTGTATCAAATTACATATTTTTGCTCATTTTGGGCTTCTGATTAAAACTGAGGTGTTTTTTTCCTCCTTGAATGTGAGCTCCATAATCTCACTATATGGGCCATAAATGTATGAGCCATATGGATCAAATATGATTCAAAACATATAACGTTCAAACTTTTTAATATATTTAGGGTTCAATAAATTGCTCCATTAAAAAATAAATAAATAAGTAATCAATCAATCTGACTGTTATGTCATATATCAGGGCTTTACAGGGTTGAAACTCTCCTTGACTCTTACTTTCTCTATATCTTCTTTTTTATCTTCCTCAGGTACCCAACCATTGATTTCACTGTGGTTTTGGGGCGCCAAACCCAGGAAGGTTCTAACCCTAATGAAGTGTTCAGATATGTGAGGCGAATCATCAAACATCCCAATTACAATTTTACGAATGAGAACGATATTGCTCTTCTCAAACTGAGATCACCCGTCACTTTCACTGACTACATCAGACCCGTGTGTCTATCAGCTCATAACAGTGTGTTCAACAGTGGCACAGACAGCTGGATCACTGGATGGGGAAACATTAGTGAAGGAGGTGAGAAATCATTCCTGTCACTTCTTAGTTACATTAAAATTATGATATTCTCAGGATACTCAATGACTGTGCAGAGTAAAAAAAAAAACATCTTATGTTTTCCATACAGTGCGCCTTCCATCTCCTAAAGTTCTACAGGAAGTGAAGGTTCCTGTAATTGGTAACAGACAGTGCAACTGTCTCTATGGAGTTGGAAATATAACAGACAACATGATCTGTGCTGGTCTACTGGAAGGAGGCAAGGACTCGTGTCAGGTACAGAAACTCTCTGTTCAGCCCAAACTTGTGTTTACAAGGTAAACAATGAGTGCTTCAAATGAAGAATAAATAG
Source organism: Aspiorhynchus laticeps (assembly GCA_023376895.1). Classification (NCBI taxonomy): domain Eukaryota; kingdom Metazoa; phylum Chordata; class Actinopteri; order Cypriniformes; family Cyprinidae; genus Aspiorhynchus; species Aspiorhynchus laticeps. The sequence continues at coordinate 5,293,334 of CM041809.1, forward strand.
CTTAGCTTGATAAAAGTTGTGAGGTTCACTTCCAGTCTTTGAAAGATATTCAGAGAAAATTAATCTCTGCGTATATTCCTCATTTTTCCAGTCCTGTCCAAATATTACAGCTTTGGTATAGCCAACATACAATACTATTCAGAAGTTTGGGGATGGTAAGATTTTAAAGGGGACCTATTATGCAAAAATCACTTTTACAAGGTGTTTGAACACAGTTGTGTGGCCGCAGTGTGTGAAAACAATTCAATTCAATTCAAGTTTATTTGTATAGCGCTTTTTACGATACAATCATTGCAAAGCAGCTTTACAGGAAATTAAGTTTCTTTATATTTATATATTGTAGAAACTTAATATATTTAACTTATGGCAAAAAATTGGTAATTCTGTATGTTGTCTGAGGGTTGGCATCATCTGAGGTCCTCTGATGGGGTTGGCATCATCTCTTCTGAGGTGTTTGGTCATCTCAGATCATTTAAGGGTTGGATCCAGACTGAAGCTTGTGTAGTTACCACAGGATGTTAATCCCGTGGCAGAAACAGAGAAACAAATAAAAAGAGATAATTAGCGTAGCTGTAGTTCCATCCAAGCAAAAATTATTTGTTCAACCAAAGCTTAAGAATAATAATGTGCATTTGATCAGATATAACTGCAGTACAAGATTATGAGATGCATTATATGAATGCATTATTTAAATGCTTGGCTAAAGAGATGTGTCTTTAATCTAGATTTAAACAGAGAGAGTGTGTCTGAACCCCGGACATTATCAGGAAGGCTATTCCAGAGTTTGGGAGCCAAATATGAAAAAGCTCTACCTCCTTTAGTGGACTTTGCTATCCTAGGTACTACCAAGAGTCCAGAGTTTTGCGACCTTAGGGAGCGGGTTGGATTGTAGCGTGACAGAAGACTAGTTAGGTACGCAGCAGCTAAACCATTTAGGGCCTTATAGGTAAGTAATAATATTTTGTAACTGATACGGAACTTAATAGGTAGCCAGAGCAGAGACTGTAAAATTGGGGTAATATGATCATATTTTCTTGACCTGGTAAGGACTCTAGCCGCTGCATTTTGTACTATCTGTAGCTTGTTTATTGAAGATGCAGGACAACCACCTAGCAGTGCATTACAATAGTCCAGTCTAGAGGTCATGAATGCATGAACTAGCTTTTCTACATCAGAAACAGGTAACATGTTCCGTAGCTTGGCTATGTTTCTAAGATGGAAAAATGCTGTTTTTGTAACATTGGAAATATGATTTTCAAAGACAAGTTGCTGTCTAATACAGCGGTTTTCAACTCCAGTCCTCGCGCCCCCCCGCTCTGCACATTTTGCATGTCTCTGTTGTTTAAACACACCTGATTCAGATCATCAGCTCATTAGAAGAAAGTTCCATGAATGAACTGTGTTCCGATTGACATGCTCCCTACACAGTGTTCATTGCTCCCTACTCCCTAAGCATGAGAAATCCGTTGACGTTTACTTCACTTCGGAACTTATTTATTCACTGATTTATTCACGGATTTGCGCTACGCCAGCGTCATCACACACAGACGAAACTTACTAGTGAAGTGTGACAAAATATACCTCTGTAAATAAATCCAATTTAAATTCACATCTCGCACACTTCAATGCCCTTTGCATGGAACATATACGCTCGCTTCGAACTGGAATGATGGCGGAATATCCTGTGAAGTCCACTTCGCAGGGCACTTATGGTCGAATAGAACAAAGGTCTGAAGTGAAGAGAGAAACATACAAAATGTGCAGAGCGGGGGGGCGCGAGGACTGGAGTTGAAAACCGCTGGTCTAATATAACACCCAGATTTTTGACTGTAGAGGAAGTAACAGGACATCCGTCTAGTTGAAAATTGTTATCAAAGAGATTCTGTGTGCTGTTTTTTGGTCCAATAAGTAATTTCTCTGTCTTATCTGAATTTAATAGGAGAAAATTATTGGTCATCCAATCTTTTACATTTTTAAAACACTCTGTTAGCTTAGATAATTTAGAAGTTTAATCTGGTCTTGTTGAGATATATAGTTGAGTATCATCAGCATAACAATGGAAACTAATCCCGTATTTTCTAATAATATTACCAAGGGGCAACATGTATATTGAAAATAGCAGAGGACCTAGGACAGATCCTTGTGGTACTCCATACTTTACTGGTGATAACTGAGATGACTCCCCGTTTAAATAAACAAAGTGGTAGCGATTGGACAGGTAGGATCTAAACCATCTTAAAGCCTGAATACCCGTATAGTTTTGTAATCAATCTATGAGTATGTCATGATCTATAGTGTCGAACGCAGCACTAAGATCAAGTAAAACTAGCAATGAGATACAGCCTTGGTCTGATGCAAGAAGCAAGTCATTTGTAATCTTAACAAGTGCAGTTTCTGTGCTATGGTGGGGCCTGAAACCTGACTGAAATTCTTCACAGAGATCTTTTTTTTTGCAAGAATGAGCACAATTGAGCAGACACAACTTTTTCTAAAATTTTAGACATAAACGGAAGATTTGAAATGGGTCTGTAATTTGCCAGTTCACTAGGATCTAGTTGTGGTTTCTTAATAATAGGCTTAATAACCACCAGCTTGAATGGTTTTGGGACGTGACCTAAAGATAATGATGAGTTAATAATATTGGGAAGCGGTTCTTCTGCTAAAGGTGACAATTCTTTCAGTAATTTAGTGGGTACAGGATCTAATAAGCATGTTGTTGGTTTAGATGCAGTGATACGTTTATTTAGCTCTTCCCGTCCTATAGTTGTAAATCACTGCAGTTTTTCTTTGGGTGCGATGAATGAAGCTGAAGTACTAGATGCCGTAGAACCTACATTTGTTCTGATGTTATCTATTTGATCAGTGTTTACTTGCTGCAGCTGCTGAAGATAAACAATGTCAGCGCCAAAGAGGCATTACAAGTGTTGTGTTTTGGGATGCACCAATAAACATAGGAGTCCCCATAGACTCCCTCCATCTGAGCTGCTGAGGACACTGTGGTTAAGTTTCATTGTCTAAAGAAATGTCCCAATACGTATAAGGATCAATACCAATGCTTCGTGCGTGAACGTCAGCTGCATACAAAGTAAGTATCAGGTGTTTGTTTTCCAAATTGTCTTTCTGAAAGAGCTTCTTGACACTCTGTAAGGCTAATGATGCTAAAGCTACCATTGTCTCTGTCTGTTTTCACTGGTGCTGCCTTCATGAATGATCGTGAATAGGAATGTGGTAGTTAAAGGGCACCTATTATGCCCCTTTTTACAAGATGTTATATTGTCAAGTCAATTCAAGTCACCTTTATTTATATAGCGCTTTTAACAATACAGATTGTGTCAAAGCAACTTTACAATATCTAAATAGGGAAATAGTGTGTCAATGTAAAATGACACAATTAAACACTCAATTTTCAGTTAAAGGCATTTCATTATTGAATTCAGAGATTTCATCGTCCAGCTCAGTTCAGTTTAAATAGTATCTGTGCAATCAAGTTGACGATATCGCTGGAAATTAAGTGTCCCCAACTAAGCAAGCCAGAGGCGACAGCGGCAAGGAACCAAAACTCCATTGGTGACAGAATGGAGAAAAAAACCTTGGGAGAAACCAGGCTCAGTCGGTGGGCCAGTTCTCCTCTGGCCAGACGAACCAGCAGTTCAATTCCAACTGCAGCAAAGTCAGATTGTGTAAAGGACTCATCTGGTTCCCGTGGTGTTGTCCCGATGGCAGTCTAGGTGACGTGATCTTCACTGGGATCTGTCACTGGGGCTCATCTAGGTGTCCTGGTCTCCGCTGACGTTCAGGGCTGTAGAGGTCATCTCTAGGTGCTGATCCACCATCTGATCTGGATACGGACTGGATCGGGTGGCTACGGTGACCTCGGAAGAAGAAAGAAATAGACTAATATTAGCGTAGATGCCATTCTTATTACGATGTAACAAGTACATCAGGTGTTATGGGAAGTGTTCCCGGTTCCGGTTGACCTAATTAATGCAGCCTAACAATCCTTTTGACGGATTTCAATATTAGAAGCGTATTAGTGTGTTATGTGGGTTATGTGGATTTAAGCCAGGTTAAAGAGATGGGTCTTTAATCTAGATTTAAACTGACAGAGTGTGTCTGCCTCCCGAACAGTGTTAGGTAGATTGTTCCAGAGTTTGGGCGCTAGATAGGAAAAGGATCTGCCACCCGCAGTTGATTTTGATATTCTAGGTATTATCAAATGGCCAGAGTTTTGAGAATGTAGCAGACATGGAGGACTATAATGTGATAAGAGCTCGCTCAAGTACTGAGGTGCTAAACCATTCAGGGCTTTATAAGTAATTAACAAGATTTTAAAATCTATACGATGTTTAATAGGGAGCCAGTGCAGTGTTGACAGAACCGGGCTAATGTGGTCATACTTCCTGGTTCTAGTAAGAACTCTAGCTGCTGCATTTTGACCCATCTGGAGTTTGTTTATTAAGCATGCAGAACAACCACCCAATAAAGCATTACAATAATCTAACCTTGAGGTCATAAACGCATTAATTAATATTTTTGAGAGCATAGGTCTCAATTTAGATATATTTTTAAGATGAAAAATGCAGTTTTACTCGTCATCCAGTATTTTATATCGACTATGCATTCCATTAGTTTCTCAATTTGGTGTGTTTCACCAGGCCGCGAAGAAATATAGAGCTGAGTATCATCAGCATAACAATGAAAGCTAACACCGTGTTTCCTGATGATATTTCCCAAGGGTAACATGTAAAGCGTGAACATTAACATCCCTAGTACTGAGCCTTGAGGTACTCCATACTGCACTTGTGATCGATATGATACCTCTTCATTCACTGCTACAAATTGATGGCTGTCAGATAAGTACGATTTGAACCATGCTAATGCACTTCCACTAATGCCAACAAAGTTTTCTAGTCTATTCAAAAGAACGTTGTGATCGATAGTGTCGAACACAGCGCTAAGATCCAGTAGCACTAATAGAGAGATACAACCACGATCAGATGATAAGAGCAGGTCATTTGTAACTCTAATGAGAGCAGTCTCAGTACTTTGAAACGGTCTAAATCCTGACTGGAAATCCTCAGATATCATTTTTCTCTAAGAAAGAATATAATTGTGAGGATTCTACCTTTTCTAGTATCTTTGACAGAAAAGGGAGATTCGAGATCGGTCTGTAATTAACTAGATCTTTGGGGTCAAATTGTGTTTTTTTTTAATGAGAGGCTTAATAACAGCCAATTTGAAGGTTTTGGGGACATATCCCAATGACGAATTAATAATAGCCAAAAGAGGATCTATGACTTCTGGAAGCACCTCTTTTACTAGTTTAGATGGAATAGGGTCTAAGATACATGTTGTTGGTTTAGATGAAGTTTATACAATTCTTCCTCTCCTATAGTACAGAATGAGTGGAATTGTTCCTCAGGGGATCTATAGTGCACTATTTGATGTGATACTGTAGCTGACGGCTGCATGGTTACAATTTTATCTCTAATAGTATCGATCTTGGAAGGAAAATAGTTCATAAAGTCATTATTGCTGTGCTGTTGGGAAATGTCAACACCTGTTGATGCTTTATTTTTGTTAATTTAGCCACTGTATTGAATAAATACACCTGGGGTTATGTTTGTTAGATCAGATCAGATCTAGCAGTTTTTAATGCTTTTCTGTAAGATAGGGTACTTTCCGCCAAGCAATAGTTATTTATTTATTTATTTATAAAGCACATTTAAAAACAACCTAAAGGTTGACCAAAGTGCTGTACAGAACATTAGAAACAATCCATAAAATAAAGAATTATAATCAACAAAGTAAAATACATACCGTAAAAATTCATATGTTGTTAAATGCCATAGATGGAAAATAAGATTTAAGCATAGATTTAAACATAGAAAGAGAAGATACCGTTCGAATTGACAGTGGTAAGCTATTCCATAGTTTAGGGCCAACCCTTGCAAAGGCTCTGTCCCCTCTATGTTTTAGCTTAGTCCTGCACACAGAGAGTAGTCCAAGATCTCCAGACCTAAGTGACCGAGTTGGGTTATGAGGGAGTACCAAGACAGAAAGGTATGCTGGAGCTAAGCCATGTAAAGATTTTTAAACAAAGACTAAGATTTTAAACTCTATTCTAAATTTAACTGGTAGCCAGCGCAGAGATATCAGGATGGGAGTGATGCGATCAAATTTTTTACTACCAGTCAACAGCCTCACAGCAGCATTTTGAACAAGTTGTAAACGCCCACTAGATGAACTATTAACTCCGTAATAAAGTGAATTACAGTAGTCAAGATGTGTGGTGATAAATGCATGAATCACTGTTTCAAATTTCCTGAGGGAAAGAAAAGTTTTAACTTTTGCAAGGCGACGTAAATGGAAAAATCATGATTTGACAACATAATTAACCTGTTTATCGAGCCGCAGTCCTGAGTCAAGTAACACACCAAGGTTTTTCACACACGGAGTAACATTAGAGCTTAAAAAGCCTAGATCCAGATTACTACCATCATAAAAATCACTTGGTCCAAACAATACAACTTCAGTGTTTTCCTCATTTAAGGCCAAAAAAATTGTGTGACAGCCATGATTTCAGATCCTGCAGGCAAGCTAGCAAAACCTCAATAGAACATGAATCTTAACGTTTAAGTGGGAGGTACAACTGGGTGTCGTCAACATATAAATGAAACGATACTCCATGTTTAGAAAACAAGGATCCCAGTGGCAGCATGTATAAAAAGAAAAGTTTAGGAGCAAGGATTGATCCCTGCGGAACACCACAGGAGAGGTGTGCTACTGACGAAGAATGTTTTCCAATACAAACAGAAAATTTCCTATTGGTTAAGTATGACCTAAACCATTTTAAAGCTGTACCCTGAATGCCTACATAACTTTCCAATCGAGAAATTAAGATTTCATGATCAACCATATCGAATTCTGAGATCTAAAAGGACCAAAGCAACAGCATTTCCATTATCAGTAGACAGCATAATGTCATTTGTGACTTTCAATAACGTAGATTCAGTACTGTGTAATTTTCTATAACCTGACTGAAACGTTTCATATAGTGAATTATAACTCAGAAAAGTCTGTAATTGAGAGAGTACAACCTTTTCCAAATTTTTTTAAATAAACGGGAGATTGGAAATCGGCCTAAAATTACTTAGCACAGAAACATCAAGATTGGGTTTCTTCAGCAAAGGAGTGACGGAAGCATGATTTAGACAGTCAGGGACCGTACCGGTACTCAGACAAATATTGATAAAAGACAAAAGATCAGGCCCTATGATATCTACAATTTGCTTTAAAAAATGTGATGGAATAAAATCATAATGACAGAAGGTGGGTTTTAAATGTGCAATAATATCTTTGCAAGTATGTAAGGAAATGTGATCAAACACACTCCAGGTAACTGAGCGACTGGTTATGTCAGACATGGCATATGATAGAGATCTTAACAATTGATTGAGGTCTTAACAATTTTGTCTTATTAAGAAAGAAAGACAGAAAATATTCATATAGAGAATCAGACACATCCAAGGTATGACCTTGATTATGCGTCGGACCTCGCACCCACTGAGAGGAGCTAAAAGAGTCCATAAGATTGCAAAAGTCCTTGGATAATGGTTTACCAGGGCAACAAACATGAATGTTAAAATCACCCAATAATAAAATTATTTCATACATTGTTGCAACATTCCCAATAAACTCTGCAAATTCATTCAAAAAAGCATTGTTAGGCTGTGGAGGTTGATAGACAATTGCACACAGTACTGGATTTACCAAGTCCATTAAGAATAATTGAACCTCAAAACTCATGTAGCGATTTGTAGAAATAGTGCGACAATGAAATAAAATAAATAAAAAAAACAGCTGCCAGACCTCCCCGTGTTTAGATAATCTCGGAGAGCTAAAAAATGAACAGTTTTGCAGAACAAGCTCAGAGAAGGGACTAAAATCACCCTCTTTGGTCCAGGTTTCTGTCATGAACATAAAATCCACAGCATAGGCACATCAAAGGAGCTAGGGACGATAGGCCGAATCCAGCGTTGGCGGTAGCGGCCATCGGAAATATCCAATCCGGCTTTTAGTCTGCTAGCGACTCCACCTCATTTACCGCGTCTCCTGCAACGTTTCTTTCGTAGAAAGACAATGGGTCGCCGGCACAGGTGATCCGGGTTACTCATCTGGAACGGTGAGGAGTGTGAATAAAAATCACTCCTTAAGTTGTTGTCCATGTTGCTAACTGAGTTTCTGATTTCTAGCAGTGCTTGCCGATCATAGACGAAAGTTGTTGACCATGTATTGGTCACCAGGAAACAGAGAAAACTAAGCAAAGTCCATAGCAAACAGAGCGACAGACGGCAAGCCAAACACAGCGGTGCCATCTTGGGTTCTACTCTAAATAGTTTGGTTTTCCTCCAGCTGCGCTCCATTTTCCCAGCTGCTCTCTTTAGGGCGCGAGTGTGCTCATTATACCACGGGGTTGGACTCTTTTCCTTAATCTTCCTTAAGCGTAAAGGAGCAACCGTATTAAAAGTGCTAGAAAAGAGAGAGTCCATAGTTCCCTGTCGATACTCCACTCGTACTGCGTCTTGATAAAGATGCATATGGGAAAAAGCCTTTTTTTTCCTGAACTGAAGCCTTACTCAATCACGCAGTGAAACTGCACGGCCATTGGTTCGTGCAGTGTGTTAAAAACGAACCAATGGCAAAACAAAGCCCGCCAGAGCCCGCCAGAATGGGTGGAGCCATCTGGCTATATAAGCGGCCGTTTCACCATAGGATCCTCAGATTTCTTCTCCTTCAGCGATGACGACTTCATCTCCACTGATCCCAGAAGCTAGCGACCTCAATCTGCTTGTCTGATCCGCCGCCTTCTCCTCCCACTCCAGCATCGCAGCAATTCCGGTCCTGTTCGCTGCCGCCATCCTGTGAGTGCTCTAAAAATAGCAAATTTCTCGGCATTGTTGCAAGTGCCGCGACCGCGAGTGTGGCTCGTGTAGGGAGTTCTGCACGATGCAGAAGAGCAGTGAGCGCGCCGCCTGTCTGGGTCACGCCCACACAGAGACTGCGCGCTCAACGAGACGGAATGCTCATTCAGAGTATAAGTCTCGCTTTTCCCCGCTCGCTACCGCATTCTATGAAGGCAGCTCCGCTCTCCCGTTTCTCCTCTCTCAGCAAAGCTCAGAGAATGAATCATCAGAGCCATGGAGCTGAGCAACCGGGTTTGAATGATCCCACGCCAGCTCAAGAGCCCGCGTGCTCATTCTTCCTGCGTGTTCACTTTGATCTGCCAGCACGTGTGTTAACACGTGAGGATTAGCGCCCCCTCATTAAATCGAGTGGCTCAATCCTTCTGGGCGGATCATAGAATGCTGCGCAGGGCGGCCCCGCCTCCCCCGCTCTCACGTTTCTCTTCTCCCAGTCACCTCGGAGAAAGTGACGGTGAAATTGCGGGGCTGAGCGTTCAAGCTTGAGTGATTTTTCGCACAGGCATAGCCCGTGTGTTTCACTCTGCACACAGCGCTTTGATCTGCCAGGGTGTTTACACTAAGGATTAGCTCCTCTTGCAGCTCTTTGATCTGCCAGTGCTACTTTCATTATGAAAGCCTCAGTCTGCCCCTGCCGCGCTCACTGTTCCCCTTCTTCAGTGAAGGTGGCCCCGCCTCCCCTGCTCTAGTGTTTCTCCCCTCCCAGTTATCTCGGAGAAGAAACAGCAAGCTCGAGGCTTTGAGCGATCAAGCTTGAGTGAATTTATGCCGGCGCAACCCTGCGTTTCACTCTCCATGCAGCTCTTTAATCTGTCAGTTTGTGTCTCGCTCTGCTTCTCTCGCGGCTGTTTCTTCTTCAATGAAGGCGGCCCCTCCCCTCGTCCGCTACGAGCGGACCTGAGAGGATGCGTGCAGCACTTTTGATCTGCCGGTGTGTTTACACATAAATAATGATAATCAATACCCCTCTTCTAATGAGTGGTTTGATCCTTTTAGACAGATCGAAAGAAAAGGCTGTCACTATGATTATAACTGACAGCTTCAGACTCTTGATGCTTCTGGGCCGCGCCCACGGGACTGAACGCTCTCGTTACAAAAGCATCGAGTCTAGCGCCCCCAAACGGCCTCTGTCACGCCTCCAAGGACCCCGTTCAGCTCCGGGTGCCGACAGCAATGTGTTTGTGGTAAATACTGTTGTGAACACTGGGCCTGTTCAAATAGTGCCCACACAACTGATCGCTGTTATGGCGAGAAAAATAAAACAAACATTTCAAAAAGAGAGCACATTCCTCTCCCTCTTATCAAGAGCTTCAGGTCCCCGCTAGGTGGCCTGCCGCTCGAAACGATTCAACCTCTCGCCACACGGGCCGAGGCCTGAAGGCCATCCCCGGAGTGTCAGACTTGGTTATGGGGATAATAAAACGAGGTTACTCACTGTAATTCACTCAAAGACCCCCGCACTTCAGCAGCGTGGTTCCCACCTCTGTTCAGAGCAAAGACACACATGTCCTGTGCTTTGGTGATGATTTTGCTGACAAAGGGCGCCGTTGAAATGGTCCCTCCAGCCCAGAGCGAGTCAGGCTTCTACAGCCGTTACTTCCTCGTCCCCAAAAGGGATGACGGCCTCTGGCCCATCCTCGATCTCAGACACCTGAATCACGCCCTCATGAAGAGGTCATTCAGGATGATCACACTGAAGCAGATCCTCTCGCAAATTCGCACAGGGGACTGGTTCTTTTTTTTCTGGACCTGAAAGACGCATACTTTCACATCCAGATAGCCCCCATCACAGACGATTCTTGAGATTCGCCTTCGAGGGAGTGGCTTATCAGTACACGGTCCTTCCCTTGGACTGTCTCTGGCCCCCGCAGTTTTACGGAGTGCATGGACAGTGCGGCTCTCTTCCCTTCTAAGACAGATGGGAACCCGCATTCTCAACTACCTCGATGACTGGCTCGTTCTGGCCCAGTCAGAGGTGGAGCTATTATCGCACAGAACCCACCTCCTCTGCTACCTAGAGTGCCTGGGACTCAGGATCAATTCCCAGCCAGCGAATATAATTCCTGGGAACAGTTCTCGACTCAAATGAGAGCCGTAGTCGAGTCAGAATGTGCTCTGGCCATGCAAAAACTTGCGGCCTACTTCAAGATCAGTGCCGCTCGCCCTCTCAAAACATTTCAGAAGATGCTGGGCCTCATGGCCACAGCATCGCCAGCACTACAGCTGGGCCTGCTTCGCATGCGGCCCCTTCAGTGTTGGTTGAAACCACGGGTTCCAGACTTCCCCTCCAGAAGTCTGAGATCTACTAGTGAGCGACGCCTCGTGGCTCAAAATCACTCTCCAGAACATTCTCGTTTATGTGCCCAAAGTGCTTTCCACTCCATTCAGAGCTCAGGTCATCACGCTCTCCGTGCTTCCTCCCTCTGAAGAGGACCAGGAGTTATCTTTGCTCTGCCCTGTCAGAGCTTTGAGGATTTACTTTGAGCATTCCGCCCCCTTTAGGAGGTCGGAACAACTCTTTGTTAGCTTCGGTAGCCGCGCCAAAGAGCATCCGGTCACGAAGCAGAGGCTCCCAAGTGGATAGTGGATGCTGTTACGTTAGCATACTCTTCCTTGGGCCTGCTATGCCCCATCAGAGTACGAGCCAATTCCACAAGAGGCATTGCCTCATCGTGGGCGTGGTCTAGCGGTGTGTCTATTACAGAGATCTGTGCGGCGGCCGGCTGGGCCTCGCCGTCCACATTTGCTAGGTTTTATAACCTGGACGTACTGGCCTTACAGGCCAGAGTCCTCTCTGCTTAAATGGGCACACTTTACGTATGGGAACAATACTGACGGAGAGTCCTTGACCACACTCAAGCTCTCTGGTTGGTTGCTTGCATGCTTTCGGTCCTGAAGAGAGAGAAGGTAGTGCACTATGTCTCAAAAAATTTGATTTATTGCCCCTCATAAAAATCCCACCCAGTAAGCACCCAGTAAGTTAAATAAAAAGAAGAAGTGTTTGTTCATCTAACAAAAAAGCACCAAACACGTTCGTTAACACTAGAAAAGGCTGTCTTATCTTATCGTGTTGTGAAATAAGACCATACAGTTTAAAAGTAAAAAAGAGCCTTAAAAATAAAGGAATATCAGAGGGTTCGTTCGTTAAAACAGCAGTATCCTGCAGTAGTCAAAAAACTCAGTGGTTGTCTATCGTTACAATTTAGACAAGTTAGTCACGACAGAAAAACAAAAAAAGCCCCGAGTGCCTAGCGCTGATCCGACAGACAACCGCACTCTGTCGCTGCCAGACTCCAAATGAGGACTGGAGAGCCAAACCACACCTACGGCCAGCCCCTAACACGTGTGAGGCGATAGCCCCGGATGTAACGACGTGTTTAAAAAGACGAATTGAGTATGACATAGCAGCACCTAGACACAAAATACGCACGTAGGTTTTACGAAATTGAAAGAAAAAAAACAACATAATTATTCTGCAACAATGGCTGAGGCTTCGTCACCTAAAACTCCCGAGAAGACCGTTGAGGACGCTATGGACTATTATCGCACTGGCACCTAGGAAGATGAAACATGGTCCGCGTCTGTCCAGCTTCCTCCACGAACCTTTGGATAATGTTAAGCGCGAGTTTCATTTATCCGGTAAATGCAAATGCTGTTACAACTTTGACAAGATCAACAGGGAGGTGAGGTTGAGTACCGTAGACAGTGATGAAAGGTTCGCCTACGACACCAGCGATGACCCTGACTTGTTTTTCACCGTAAAAGACTGGAGTTTATTTTACAACTATGTTTGGTGTGATTTAAAAGACGGTTGCGATGATCCTCTATTTATAGGGGAATGGAACGGCATCACCCCGGGAATGCGTTACAGGGTATTGGGGGATCACATCAACAAACACAGTGATGATTACATTTATATACTTTGTAGCGATAGCACCGAAGGTCTGCCTGAATGTGTTTGGCCAATATCTGAAGAGGACCACCTCAAATACTATAGTATTAAATTCTTGTTTCGCTGGAAAGATGTACCTGCGTTAGAAGATATATTTGGAAAGATCGACAAATTGTTTAAATGATGCGAAGCATTTGACAGATACAATAGCATAAAGGTGAAATTGTTTCATCCTGAATGGTGCGTGACCAGTAGGAGAGGTGTTCACGTAGCACTGCCTACATTCTATAACCATTAAATACAACCCGACAGGACTCTCAGAGATAATACACTTCAACAGCTAAAGCCATCAACATGACCCAAGAAAACATTTCAACATATCCTAGTTTTGTATGCGACGACAACGCAACCGATGCGGGACAGCCTACGGACAACATTACTTGGCTGAACAAACTTTGTACAGAACTGGGTTATCATAACCTAGCATTCTTGACGAAGTACGGACCGCCTCAAACGTCTGATTCTATAGTCGTCTCGGGTGCAGCAGTCTCGGACACTGTCGACGGGTGTATTGGCGTAACCGGACATAAAATCATTAAAGCAGTTGTCGGGATCATTCTGGAACATCTGGTTGACAGACGGTTAAAAGAAAATTGTTATGGATGTGATACGGAACATCCTTCCCAAACACAACATTCATGCCTCTATGAGGCCCCTGCATACTACTTTCTGGGGTGTTTTGAAGAACTGAGGGATAAAGTGTGTAAAATCGATCTAAAACACATTCTGGCCCGTACCTTGAAATGGTTCGGCTTATCGCCGCATCTCCAAAGAATTCAGGGTGTTGTCGATGGTGTTCTGTGCGACCTCAGAGATGAGATGTTCATAGTGGGTGGATTGGCCGAACTCAGGACGAAATTTGTGGATGAAACCTGTGAACAGGCAGTTTACGACGCCGTTGGCACCTGGAAGAAAAGCGCACCTGCGGACTCTGACTAACTCGAGAACATGGGGAATCTCTGCAACACAACCTGTCTGACAAAACTCTTATTTAAACAACAAATTAAGAGAGAAATAATACATTTATTGTATAAGATTATCGATGATGAGAGTAATTGTTATGTGGTTAATAAACGTTTAATGAAATAAAAAAATCAAATGACTGTGGTACGTCGTATGTCGAATTAGTGGAGTGTTATGACGAATCAGTGTATTGCAAAGGGGTATGAGGCCCGTACGACTGTTAAAAACATTCTTGAAATTATACCCGGAACTGAAGAAAGTCTTAAAATAGGCAATATTTTGTGTCTTTGTACTTATGTAACCGATGTATGTGTGATGCTATTGTCGAGAAACGAACCGGGTGACGTGTGTAAAATTATTGATGTATTAGTTGAATATATGATTGAGAAAAATATTGTAATGTGTATGAAATTCCTTCAATATCTAGATGTTGTGTAACCAATCATGTTTGACTATCACTTCTACATACGTTGTAAATAAAAACCCCTTGACACTAACAGAGACGTCATTATTTTCTGAAAAAAGCATTGATGTAACATGTCTGAATTAATGAAAAAAGTATACTATAATCCCTCAGATCCTGGATCTTTGGGAGGTAAGGCTCGGTTAAAACGCAGTGTGTTACACGAATACGGAGTAGCTCTGAAGGATAGAGAAGTGACGGATTGGTTAGCTGCTCAGGACGCGTATACATTACACAGAACCGCGCCTGTCAAATACAAGCGTAATAGGGTGATGGTGTATGGGAAAGATGCCCAGTTTCAAGCAGATCTGGTTGATATGTCTGCTTATTCGAAAAAGAAAACGATAATATAAAATTTTTACTGACATGTATAGATGTTTTCAGCAAGTACGCGTGGGCTCGCCCGTTGAAAAATAAGACAGGGAAGGAGGTTACGAAAGCCTTCGAATCTATACTCAAAGAAAAGCGAGTGCCGCAAAAATTACAAACTGATAAAGGCACCGAGTTTTTTAACAAGCATTTCCAGCAACTGATGAAAAAGTATGACATATATCATTTTGCCACGGCAAGCGACGTCAAGGCTTCGGTGGTTGAACGTTTTAATCGCACGCTTCGGGGTAGAATGACTAGGTTTTTAACAACCATCAATTCAAAGAGTTATTACAACGTGTTACAAGATCTTATAGATGGATATAACGCGAGCTATCATAAAAGCATTAAAATGAGGCCACTGGGCGTTCATAAAGAAAATGAAAAGGATGTGTTTAATAATCTGTATGGAAAGATGCGTAAAGACGCACCTGTCTTTAAGTATAAAATTGGCGATCTGGTTAGGGTATCTAAAGTCAGAAATGTATTTTCTAAGGGATATGAGCAGAATTACACAGAAGAGTTTTTCACTATAGCGGCCTGCGTACCCAGGAATCCTCCTGTGTACAGATTAAAAGACTATGACGGGGATATTATCAAAGGATGTTTTTATGAAAAAGAATTACAAAAAATCATCGTGAATCAAGATAAGTCGTTTAAAATAGAAAAGATTTTAGATCGAAAAAAGAGAGGTAATCAAATATTCTGTCTCGCGAAATGGGTAGGATGGCCAATTAAATTTTCGTCATGGTTGCCGGAACGGTCCATCATGGACATACAGAATCCTTAAAGTAACGTCATGATTGTCATAAGCCTCATTCGTGAAAAATCCACATCATGAGTGAAGGAGGATTTTACGTCACCCTTCCTTGCAACGCGTCAATGGACGTATATCCAGACAATCGTATTTCTAATTACAAAACAAGACTAGCCAAAAGTATGAATCTCAAAGGGCGCTGGGAGGTCGGTTTGATCGAAATTTATTATCCTATCACCTGGTTCACATTTAACGCAGAGGACGCGGCATTCGTTATTAACACGAATCCCGCTATACTGGGATATGATGAGAAACACCACGAAGAGGCCGAGGGTGTGATTATCTATATTAAAGAAAAAAATCTTCAAAACATCTCTAAAGTGTATGATACCTTAAAACCAGGCTATTACGAGGATGTGTTGTTTCTGGTTAGAGAAATAAATGCAAATCTACCTCCTAGAGTGACTATAGGTTACGATCACGTCAAAAACAGGATATTTCTAAAAGCACCGTCGAACACCTCTTTAATATTTTATGGAAAGTTGGCTATTATTTTAGGGTTAAAACCGGGCGCGACTCTAGGCTCTGTAAAGCAATCGGGTAAAGATCATACTGATGATGCAGCTGTTGTGACTTACGCCCCGTATCAGTCCGACATAAGAGGCGGTTTTTATAGCATGTACATATACACGGACATGATTGAATATCAATCAGTCGGTGGGGCTCACGTTCCGCTACTGAGAACCGTACATATAGAGGGGGCTTCTAACAACATCGTTAGTGTTAGATTCGATAAGCCGCATTACGCGTCTGTGAATAAATCTGATATTATAGACATTTGTATCGAAGTCAAAGACGATCAGAACAAACACGTCCCCTTCACTTACGGTAAAGTTGTGGTTAAACTCCACTTTAGACCTGTGAAATAGTTTTTAACGAAACTATACGCCTATGGACCCCGAGCGTTATTTTGCGTACTACCGAATCCAGGCGGGTAATGGTTACCCGGATATGCTGGCGGACCTGTTATGTACGGGTCCGGTATAGGAGGGATTTTCAAAGCCCTTTTCAGAACCGCTCTACCCCTGTTGAAAAGAGGTTTTAGTATTGCAAAACCACATCTAAAAGCTGCTGCGAGAAATATAGCTAGTGACGTTGTAACCACAGCCATATCGAGATCATATAACGATAATAACAACGAGGACCAAAACGGTAAAGGATTAATGGTTATGTCACGCGGATCTTTTAAACCACCCGGAATGCGAATGCGTAGGGGGAGTGGCCGGGTGAAGAAAGTTAAACGAACTAGTAAGAAACGCACAGTCGCAAAACGTTCACAACGTATCTGCGCGAAACGTGTGAAGAAAACTGTCCGGAGGAAAAGACCGCTCAACACTATATTCTAAGCCATGTCTCTATTCCACAACATGTCGGAGGAGTGTATTAAATCCGAACTAGATTTATTTACAGTACCTATGACCCAGACATCTATTGAAAAAAACACATATGTCGAAATACCTCCTCTATCTGCAATAACGGATTCATCGCCGATATAATTTTTTATTGCGGGGACGGGTGAAGATTACATCGATTTAAATAACACATTGTTATACACACGGATCAAAATAACCAGGCCAGACGGCTCCGATATAACAGACGGTGCACCCGTCGGCTTAATAAATTACCCCGGAGCATGCATATTCTCGCAGGTGGATGTTTCTCCAGGTGACCGTCTGATAACTGATAATTGTTTTATTTAAAAATAAATAAATAAATAAAACAAATTACTAAAAATATAATAAAATACCTAACTACATAATACTATTATTGTTAGAAATTGCAACAGTATTAAAATAGAAATATAATACATTTAAAGTTTTAATTAAAACAATAAGTAAACAATAAATAAACAATAATATCCTGGCCAGAGAAGAACTGGCCCCCCCGACTGAGCCTGGTTTCTCCCAAGGTTTTTTTTTCTCCACTCTGTCACAGAGGGAGTTTTGGTTCCTTGCCGCTGTCGCCTCTGGCTTGCTCAGTTGGGGACACTTAATTTCTAGCGATTATCGTCAATTTAATTTCACAGATATTATTTAAACTAAATTTAGCTAGACAATGACATCTCTGTATTCAATAATGAAATGCCTTTAACTGAAAACTGAGTGTTTAATCTTATTATTATACATTACTGACACTCTATCATCCAACTTGATACTGTTAAGTGCTTTGACACAATCTGTATTGTTAAAAGCGCTATATAAATAAAGGTGACTTGACTTGACTTGTCTTGATAACGCAGAGTTCTAGCACTTACCCTTACAGGTGTTTGATCGAAGCGCTGATAAACTTTGGAAAAGATACCCTCGAAAGCGTCTTTTCAGCAGGATTGTTTTACAGAGATAAAGCTGGACACATGGACGCTACTGATCCTGCAGGAGAAAATACAGGGTTGATGAGACGTGCAGAGTTTACCAACGCCAGCAACGTGGTAGAATTACTAGCCCCCATACATAGTGATATTTTCTTTCAAGAAAAATTAATGTTGAACGGTGTTGATATAAAAATACGTATGACCAGAGGTAAAGACGAGTTTTGTCTGATGCGAGATGACGCTATCGCTTATAAACTCAATATTGTATCCGCATCTCTTTTCGTGAAAAAAAGTTACGGTTTCACCAGGCGTTCGATTAGGACACGCACAGGCTCTTCTATCAACCACCGCTAAATACCCTATAGAATGTGTATGTCTTAAGAATTTCTCTATACCGGCAGGTTCTCGCGTGTCTAATCAAGAAAATCTTTTTCTAGGAACGCTGCCAAAATCCATCATTTTAGCAATGACGGAAAATTCAGCTTTTTCAGGGGCTTACAATAAAAAACCCTTTGCTTTTAAACATTTTAACCTGGAATTTATGGCTTTATATCGAGACGGTATCCAAATACCATCCAAACCCCTACAGCCTGAATATGAGAACGGAGCGGCCGTGAGGGACTTTTATCAACTCGTATTATCTACCAGAAGACATCTTATAAATAACCCTCTGGCAATAGATCGTCAGGATTTTCTCAACGGTTACACCCTCTATGGATTTAATGTATCACCCGATGAAGATTGTTCCAATCACGTTTCGCTAACTAGATCGGGAAATATTAGACTCGAAGCCCGTTTCAGATAACCGCTCCCACAGTCCATAACCATTATCGTATACGCTATTTTCGATTCGATCGTTGAAATATCCAACCGAAGACAGGTCCTGATCGATTACTATTGAGACGACGAAATGAATACCGTACAACTAACTGCTGCTATGGATAAAATTACATACGGCACATGTTTTTTAGGTGTACTTCCGTGTGATTACCTCCCCAAAACACCGTTAAAGAATTTACCTGCTATGCTTATTTTTAATACCGATCCATCCACAAAACCGGGTCAACATTGGGCGGCCGTATACATAAACAAGGATGGCGTTAGTTGTTTTTTCGACAGCTTTGGCAGAGGACCTAAAAATCTGTGTTTTCCAAAGGTCGTCCAGGACTTTTTAAAAAACAATTCTATTCGGGTGCATTATTCTAACAAGCAGATTCAAGATTTCACATCAGATGTTTGTGGTCAACATTGTGTATTTTTTCTGTATCACATGTCAAAAGGTTATGTTTATGAAAATATTGTTAAAATGTATTATGACGATCCGATTAAAAATTATGACATGGTCGTTCGTTTTGTAAAGAGGCTGAAACCTCGACTCTGCGATACATTTAATTGTATTCAGTGTGTGCAGATCTGTAAATCTCTGTAATGCACCTAGAACAGTTGTATAATTTCATGTTTAATAAATAAAAGGAGTTGTAATCACAGGTGTGCGTGTGTGTGTGCGTGTGCGTGTGTGTGTGTGCGTGTGTGCGTGTGCAGTATAAATAAAAGACAATATACATGTAATCAGACATTTTTTTTATTAACAATGTATCGTTAATACAACATATACTTTAATACACATATATATATTTACAAACAATAATGTTAAAAAGTTAACCACGCGCTAGCATCAAGATCTGGCGAATTAAACACATTTTCAACGGGGTTACTAAGTTTTTTACGCATCCGTTTTTTCAACGGAGGTGTAATCTTTGGCGGCATCTGCTGGATGTGTGTGGGTGTTTTCCTTTTAAGAGCCTCGACCATGCGTTTAACTTGTGTATTGCTTATTGTCAAAAACGGTATATTTAAAACGGCAAAAGCATCCAGAAATTCGTTCCATCCGCGAGGTCTGTATTCATCACGGATCGTATGCGGAGCCGTTATACTTTTAACCAAATCCAAGACGTGGGAACCACTGATTACGTGGCCTTTAAACACAAACTCTCCAGAAGATGTACATGAAGACAGCTGTTTGGCATTAGACATTTTATCCAAAATGTATTTGACGTTTTTTAAACTCCTCTGCGGTACGTTGTTTAAGATTTCGCTGATGATCTGGTCCTCTCCATAGTCGTTATTAGACGAATGGTTAACAGGTGTGGTAACAGCAGGTGCGTCAGCATCTTGTTTTGGGACTGTAAGAGTTAAAGTACCGCTCTCCAAATCACCCTGTTTTACTATAGTCAAAAACCTCTGTAAGACGTTGGAATAAAGTTTAACTTTCCCGTGAGGATCTAAATCAGTCCTTTGTAATATATTTCTTATAGCAACTTCCAAATCGTTCTCCACAGTTTGTTGAATTGTCTCGCGAACACCGCCTGCCCTTATTTTATTCAGCTGGTTCTGCGGAATTACATAATGCTTTTCAGCATATTCCATTCCTAATGTTGTCTCGATATTAAACTAGTGATAAAATGTATAGCCACACTTAACAAGGGTATGAGAAAACCACCTCTTTGATTAATCATTCATTTTTTTCTCACAACGTTGATCTTTTTACTCGCAGCGTATTTGATCTCATCTTTTCTCTTTTTTAATCTTCGGAACTGGGAGGTATTAAGAGGTATGGTGCCGCGGAGCACGTTAAGAGCTATCTCACACAACGATAAAATCAGTTGGTCTGATGCCGACTGTAAAATGACGTGCCGTTGTTTCGGTGATGCCTTATATAATAACTTTAAAAGAGGCAGGTTTTTACAAAGCCTGTCGCTCATTTACTTTTCTGTATGTACACCACCTGATGATCTGAAAACAGCCCTGATCTGAGACGAAAGCGTTCAGGCGTTTTAGCTTTAAAGTCGATCAAAAGGCATCCGATGGGTTGATTGGTCGCGTCCTGATAACATTCCATAAAATATCTGAGTACACAATATTATCAATTTTTACATCAATCATCTTGTTCGCATTACATAAATTCTTTACAAAGATGGTTTTCCCAGAGCCTGAAGGTCCGGAGATCACCGCAGAGAATGGAAATTGAAAATGAAAGTCAAAAGTTTCTTCAACATCGTGTAATCCGTACATGCTGTCAATAACCGTAGGGTAATGTACTCTAGTCGGACAGAAGCACACGTTTGTCATAAACCACTTTGAACCTTTTCAAAACTGTTCTATTATGCAACGTGAACTTCTTTTTATTCCGTACAATGGTCTCAGTACGTGTGAGCAGGGTTGTCGTGTCACGTGATGTCACATAAGCATGTACCAAACAGATCATGCTTTCTAAGGTAACGACTTGAGCGTTTGAAGAATGGAGCATCACACCCTTCGCTTTAAGAATCACTTTATTTTTTGCTGTTTTAAAACTGTACGACTTAGGACCTGTTGCGGCGAATTCTGTGATGTTATCATCAGGATCGAGCTCATTAGTTAACCCCCCCCGAGATATGAGCCTGTTTGAGGCATCCATTCGCCTTCTTTCGTAGAAAAGATAAGACTGTCTGTATCTACGTAAAAAACACGAGGTCCTAATCTGTCCATAAGTTTGTATAATTCCAAGCGTTTCCAATTGTAAACGATGCGATGAATATATTAACATCCCTCGCAGGGGATGGATCATCTTCCGGGTAACACCACTTTACCAGGGCTACACTGTCTGACACGAATGAGAAATGTTTAATGACGTGACAGTTTCCAAAGATATTGGGCAAAATCTTCAGGATCTGTTAAAAGCTCGGTCGTGGGTAAATTACATCTAAGAGCGAATCTGCCCCAAAGGGCATTTAACAAAAATTTATTTATAGATCTACGGGCGGGATTAAACACAATTTTGTCAACATCCAGTTGAATTCCCTCCTTCTCAAAATACGCGTCGGTGTATGCTTCCTTTTCGGAGTCTGTCGCTACCTGCGGGGGAAATCCTGAAGCCTCTTGCTTGAATTTGAGAAACGTCTTAACATATCTGCTGAATAAATCATCTGATGTCTGAGGAAAGTGCCAGACTTCAACAATTTTGACAACCAAATAACCTTTAGCGACAGCGTGCGAAAGTTCCACAGATGTCCAAACCCCTGAGATGGATCTTTCTTCATCGCTGTGGTGACAGCACACCTGAAGTTGCTGCTCCGCGCAGGAGCGACACAGAGCGAACAATAGTTTCCCCTGTGCTGATTTGAACGGTATAATAGGGTGTAATAGCTTACGTGGAGGCAGTACGGTGCATTTAATAAGACCGAAATACGTCTCGACCGGTTCAAAATCTTTTAAAATTATTTCAGGATGTCCGATCGGGTATGTTTTACGGGCCTGCACGAAAGGGTAGAGCAACGTAAAGTCTAAATATGAAATGCACTCGTCCTCAGTAGCTTTATTTTAAAGCTTCAGGGCATTC
The DNA here is from genome assembly GCA_023376895.1 of Aspiorhynchus laticeps. Taxonomy (NCBI): domain Eukaryota; kingdom Metazoa; phylum Chordata; class Actinopteri; order Cypriniformes; family Cyprinidae; genus Aspiorhynchus; species Aspiorhynchus laticeps. Next base: position 5,315,571 of record CM041809.1, read on the forward strand.
GTTCGGCCGCCGAAAAGCGAATCCCTAGGATTCAGACGTTCTGGTGCATCGTAATTACTCATAAATGCTATGACATCCGGATCGTTTTGTTTGGCCTTTTTCCATTGACAATCCCATATGGTACGTACTTTGAGGTTGTAAGTCTTGTGCAAAACATCCATCTTATTATCAGTCTGTCTTCTGAGCACACCGTAAGGTATTTTTGACACAGGATTTAATTCGCTAGGATTAAAGCGACAGTTACAACCCTGCCAGAAACAGCCTAGGTATTCCAAAGCTATTCTATCACCGTTAAGCTCGTAATACCCATCCACATAAAAAGACCCAAATTTGACTTCACCGTGATTTAAAGCGTGCTGGACATCGACATTTTTACTTGCTTTAATATATTCCAACCATTGGATGGAAGGGTTAGAAAAAGCTTTGTATTGGTTAATGTACGCATTTTTGTGCGTTAGGGCTATCGTATCTTTGGCTAGAAAAAGTGTTTTAAACACCTTCATAGCACAACCGGCAAGCGTTACGCATCCAAAGGGGTCCACGCTTGTGTATTTGATAAATTCATTTCTGTATTTCATGCAACCTTCTCTCAACAAAACAACATCGTTCTTGCAATACATTCCGAGTTGTTTTTTGAAGTCAAACAACTGTCCTGCCACGCTCAGTCATCGTGTTGTATCCGTACAGTTCTTTAGACAGATAAGGCCCTACATAATTTGCATTTTGCAAATGATTAAAATGATGGGGAAAGAGCCCTTTTTCGTCTGTGTTTAGGTTTAAAGCCGAGGTCATTTTTGATAATTTCATAGGCAAAAAGCTGTAGCTGTCTATGTATCTCTGTTTAAATACATGATCGTACATATATACGAGTCTACATCCTTGGAGTATAATTTTTGGCGACAACCCCTGACTTGTAAAATACTCGAGCAATATATAAGAGTCGAAACCTGAAGCATTGTGTGCTATAAATGTAAAGCCCTCAAATTTCGGACGTCTGAAATGGTTAATCAATTTCTCTGCACAATCATCCCCTTCAGCCGTAAACTCCTCACCATTTTGCGAAATAGCACAGACGTAATTTGCTATATGTCGCCCGTTTTCGTGCATCGTCTCGAAATCATAATAAATATATTTTTCATCATGTACGCACGGTTTTAGAGGTTGTATGTAGCAACTGTGCTCCTCTTCATCTAGCAGAATCGCGCTGCAATGAGGGCATTTGGACGGTGTGCACACATGTGTTAACCGCTTATCGGCGGTCCATTTCACTCTATACCGTCTGCAACATTTGTCACAATATTTCACAAGATCGCATCTAGACCTCACTCCGTCGCTTTGCGGCTGTTTATGCATTTCATAACAAATGTCAGATCTGCAATATCTAGCACAGTCCTCACACTGCTTCCATTTCTTAGGATGCGTGTAACATTGAGTTGTATCACATACGTTACATGTAAATTTCCAATAATGTAAACTTCGATCATTGAAGCCTCGGAAGCAGTATTCGCAAACGTAGCTGTAGCCTAAGAACGCCTTCAAATTTTTTATCATATTATAATGCCCATCGTGTAGATATAAATGTACGGTGTTCTTGTGTGTTTCATCTGTATTTTTATACACTTCCAATTTACCTGAACACGATCTGTGAAAGATGACTATTTTCAAGTCTAGAGCCGCTTCGAATTTAGATACGTCATGAAACGCTATTTTATCTTGCGGTCCGTAACCCAATTCGGCATGTATCTCATCGGCTATACCGAGCAACTCCTGGTCGGGACAATGTGGGTTTAAAAAATGAGCTAGACATATACTGAAACATCTATTGTCTGATATATTTTTTGGGACAAAAAGATTCATCTTATTTTTTTTGAATGACCATGTTGTGCGCTACGTCGGCTAGTTTCCTACGCACACCTCCTTGTCTGTTACGTACCACTGATACGCATAACTGTAAAGCAGAATCGCATCCCACATCTGCATTGCTTTGAACCGCACGTTCGATTTGATGCTAACGAGTGAAATTTGTGCTAAAGTCGTGATTAGTATCTGGTGTTAGAACGGCATTAATGTCTGTAGGGAGACTCTCGCCCTGCAGAGACACGTTAATAAAACCGTCATCGCCTGCCATTAGCCGTGAAAAAATCTCGTTCAAAATATCTTGCAAAAAGATATTATAAGCTGCATAGTCATCTGAGGCGATTTCACAGAAATGTAAAGTTCTGCGTATTTCTAGACCGTTAAATCTCGGTCTTGGGATAATTGTAAAATCACCCACACGACCTCCATCGGTTATTAACCTATCTATAAAATTACGACTAAGCCCCATATCTGGTGCCAACGGGTCGTAATCTGAGACGTCGTTAGAAGGCCCCGTGCCAATCTGTTCTTCCATATTTATAGACATACCCAGATGCTCATGCTGTTCGTCTACGATTTCATGCAATCTTTCGATCATCTTAAGCGAATCAGGTTGCAACATTTGTAACTGTTCGTTAATCAGTTTGCTTAACTGTTCGCTGTTATTTTGAAAATCGTGTCTAGGTCTTAATGGTCTCTGATCATCTTCCAGTACATGGTTATGTAAATCATCGTGACATCTTTTACCGTTCATTTTGAAATTTTATTTTTAAAAAGCAGAAATACAAAAATAGTTCAAACGTGTGCAACCCTCTTGAAAACACCACAGTAACATAAACAGTTATTTTTAAAAAGCAGAAATACAAAAATACTTCAAACGTGTGCAACCCTCCCTTGAAAACAACACAGTAACATAAACAGTTATTTTTAAAAGCAGAAATACAAAAGTAATCCAAACGTGTGTAACCCTCCATTGAAAACAACACTGTAACAAACAGTTATGACAAAAACAAAAAAGACTTACGGCATAAATTCAAAACCGTTGTTTGTCAGCAACATGTAAACTTGAAACAATCACTAATCATAATAAGAAGCAGAAGGTAATGTATGTAAAATGACATAATCCAATCACCAATGAGTAGATACAATTACTAATAAAACAATAATAATAAGAAGGTACAATCATGATCTTGTTAAAAAAGAATAACAACCGTTTATTAAATAAAAATCAAACATGAAATACATTAATGTATTGTCTGTTTTAATACGTACCGTTATTATCCGTCTTTCTTAAACGACTAGTAGACGGCCTGACGTCTTGCTCCTGTTCGGTAAATCTCATACGTTTCACTCCTTGACCACAACCGTATTGGGGTGTCGTTCGCTGCACGGTAGAATCGTTTGCGGGTGTGAGCGTACTTGTGCCAGAGTTAGACGCCTGAATTCCTTCATCCGAACACACGCCGTGGGAGGGGTAGGTCTGTGTGACGTTGTCTGGCTCATGACGTACCTCTGTTCTCATCGTAATCTCTATGTCCTCTGTAGGCGTCTCGTTGTCGTTAACATTATGATCGCCTGTTAAATTTAGTAAACACTGTTTATTAATCGTTGAAACTTTCAACGCGTTAAGAAAAATTATGACTGCATAACTCACAGTTAATTACCGTGTCATCCACGCTGATAGCTATCAGGCTTTCATCAACTGAATAAAATGATAACAAAACATTATTATTATTATTAGACCTTAAACCGTACAATAGAAAAGTCTAAAAACTTACATATTTCCTCTAGGATCTGCTGTAGATTTTCATCAAACTCGATATTCTCGTGTGTGTCTGGAATTGATAACCGCGTTGCGTTAAACAAATATTAACATTAAAATATTTAAATAACATCTATGAAAAAACACACTCACCCTCGTAATTGTCAGCCATCGCTCCTGCGTTTATTGTGGTATAACGACTTTGTGCGTAAAGAAGTTAGAATTTGCAGTTAATGAGCCCGTTATAACTTTTTACTTTTAACGTTTCAGAGTGTAGGTGGGGCGTATCCACGAAACATATTGTAAATCCTATAATTACCATTAGAGGGTGTCCTAATGCCACAAATCTTTAGTAAGTTATAAACCTTATAACCCGTCGAAACATCCCTCACAAATTTATCAAACTCATCCAGCCGGATCTCAACTTCAACAGTTTACTTAACACAGTTGGAGATGATCCAGCATCAGGATGAAAACATCTGTTAGATTTTCTTTTACAACTTAATGGGCGCGATGTTACCATATCTCTTAAATGTTTTTTTTTTTTCTCCTTATCTACGACCGTTTGAACACATCAGGTTGAAAAATCAAAGTCGGTTATCTGTTTATTGATCAGACCATCTGTTCAAATGAACGTCTGTAGTAGTCTTTATTATATATCTACAATTAAAAGAAATAACGATACTAAGTAAATGTATTAAATTAGACAAGATTTTCCTACAGCAAACCGTATTATTAAAAACTAACTTTAGGACTTCTATTTATTTAAAATTTGTATTATCTTCTTATTCTTTATATAATTTCATACAGAACCGTTGTGAACCCGAATTTGTCAGATCTACTTTATAAAATAACCCTTTTTCTTTGGAAAAATATTTTCTTCCTATACTTTATATATATATATATATATATATATATATATATTGTGGCGGGCTGAAGAATCACACAACCGTGCTGAGTGAGATAAATTCCCCGGAGGGTGTATTTATTGAATAAACAAACGGTGCAAGTGACGTGAGTGCCGGTGGTGTGCAGTGTCTTCTTCCTCTCTGGTGCTGGCATCCGTTTCTCCCTTGGTGCGTTGTGCTTGGTGATTCCGTGCTATCGGCGGGCGGAGCGGCTATCCGGAGCTGTCTGGGAAGGACAGAAAAACACACGTTAACGGCCTTGCTTGCTGGAGGCATTGCTCACCCACCTCTGTCTTCCCGCGGCTTTTGTAGCACTCCCCAAAGCCGCTTCAGCTGGGTCCGATCAGCCCGTCGTGATGAGGAGCAGGTGTTTCTCCTCCGTTGCCAGGGCGACGCTGATTGGTTCCCGGGACAGGTGTCACAATATATATATATATATATTATATATATATATATATATAACTTTTAACTACAACACTTGTGTCCTAAAAAGTTTCAATAGGGACGGTCTTCCATCCCCCCCACCCCTCACCTAAGCCTTTGCCAGACTTCGCAGATACAAACGCCGACCATAAAATACCCAAAATGTCTATGCTTTGATCTGCGGTTTTTAACTAACCTTCTAACAAAGTTTACGATGCCAGACCTCTTTCAAAAACTCGTTAGATTGCTAATGAGTTACAACAACCTCACAATCTGATAAGTCCAGACGCACAGAATCATTCTGGTCTCGCCGGACTGCGTGAGACGAGATATTTGCATTTCTTTGTTGTCTGTTTCAATTAATAGATAACACACCGGCCACAAACCTTACGGATGGAAAATCAAAGAGAAATCCTGTTTGCGTTAGCATACACGAGCGTATGCGTACGTGTATGCTTTCAAACTGTTACAGCGCATCGGAAGTTACGATTGACAAAATCAACGAGTAAAATAAAGTTATTAAGTGTAAATAACTAAATAAAACAAAACAGAGGATATGTTTAAAAGGACTCTTGTGTAGGTCAGCCTAATTTTTTATACCACATCATTGCATGATGTCTTAAGTTTGACAAAAATCAAAGACCGATTAAAGGAACAGACGAATTAATTGCGAATAATTAAATAAAATAAAGACCTGTGTATTAGTGATTTTTTGTTTAAAAGGAAACTTGTATAAGCTAATTTTTAAAAGTCTGCTTATATAACAAGTCTTAACTTGACAAAAAAAACAGAGTAAATAAAAGGAATCAGTTGTGAATAACTAAATAAAATAAAACAAACAACATTTTTCCTACATACTAAAGATGTATATTGTGTATAAAGATGTAAGATCTAATTTTTAAATGTCTGGGTTATATAACAAGTCTTAACTTGACAAAAAAACAAAGACCGATTAAAGGAATAGACGAATTAAGTGTGAATAACTAAATAAAATAAAACAAACAACATTTTTCCTATGAACTAGAGCTGTTTGTTTAAAAGGAAAAAACAGTTTTAAAGTGAGAAGGTTTACGTCAAATGCTATACGGTTTTCATTAATTAAAGAACTGCTAAAGATTTATTAAAATAACGTTCGTTCTAATGTTAAAAACATTACTTTAATTATTTTAAATCTTTGGTTCGTCTCTCCGCCTCTGTTAGGGGCTGGCCGTAGGCGTGGTTTGGTCCCCCGGCTCTCCAGTCCTCATTTGGAGTCTGTCAGCGACAGAGTGCGGTTGTCTGTCGGATCAGCGCTAGGCACTCGGGGCTTTTTTCGTTTTTCTGTCGTGACTAATTGTCTAAATTGTAACGATAGACAACCTCTGAGTTTTTTGACTACTGCAGGATACTGCTGTTTTAACGAACGGACCCTCTGATATTCGTTTATTTTTAAGACTCTTTTTTACTTTTAAACTGTATGGTCTTATTTCACAACACGGTAAGATAAGACAGCATTTTCTAGTGTTAACGAACGTGTTTGCTGCTTTTTTGTTAGATGAACAAACACTTCTTTTTATTTAACTATGTCAAACTATCTATAATTGTAATGATAGAACGAAAACTAACGTAATGCTTTGCCTAAAATTGTTTTAATTACAACAACACGTCTTGTAGGGGGAAAAAAACAATCATTGCACGTTTTACACGTATATCTGATGTGAAAAACACTTTAATAAAAACCTCCCTTTAACACAATTTCACCATTTAAAGTTTAAATCACATAACAACAGTCATAAATACCCTAAAACACAACGGCCTGGATAATCAACTCCTCATCTAGATGGGGGTGGGTGGGGGTGTACAACAGGTGTCCAGAACAGATGTCCAGTTATGGTGGGAGGGATTGGGGGCTTGCTGGGTGGGATTTTTATGAGGGGCAATAAATAAAATTTTTGAGACATAGTGCACTACCTTCTCTCTCTGAAGTAATGAATATGTAAGAGTCATCTGGAACGATTACCCAGGCCGGGCGTAACCTCTATGAGTTTAGCCCATTTTAGCCTTGGAGTATACTATTATGCTTCCCTATGGGCATTGAATGCTTAAGGAGGTATATTATGCAGTCGAAAAAAGGCTTTTTCCCATATGCGTCTTTATCAAGACGCAGTACTCATTCCGTATCTCAGGGAACCGAGGTTACGATAATAACCGAGTACGTTTCTGTTACATCATCAAGTTTTTCTGCGCTGTTGGATATGCTGAAGAATTTAGACAAATCAGGAAGATTACTTACAAAGCAGTCTTTTGTGGTAGAAGTGATGGTTCTACTAGATTAGAATTTAGGAGTAGAATTTACAGTTTTAGCTATATGGAGTTTACACAAGACTAGATAATGATCTGAGATATCATCGCTTTGCTGCAGAATTTCAACACCATTAACATGTGACAGTATTAAGAGTATGATTTCGACCATGAGTAGGTCCTGACACGTGTTCTCTAACCCTGATATAGTTCAGAATGTCTATGAATGCTGATCCTAATGCATCTTTTTCATTATCAACATGGATATTAAAATCACCAATAATTAAGCCTTTATCTGCAGCCAGCACTGACTCTGATAGAAAAGCAGCAAGTTCTTTAATAAAGTCTGTTTGGTGCCCTGGTGGCCTGTATACAGTAGCCAGTACAAACATCACAGGGGATTTATCATTAACACTTGTTTCTCTAGATCAGGGGTCATCAAACTTGATCCTGGAGGACCGGTGTCCTGCAGAGTTTAGCTCCATCTTGCCTCACACCTGCCTGGAAGTTTTATGTATACCTAGTAAGACCTTGATTAGCTGGTTCAGGTGTGTTTGATTAGGGTTGGAGCTAAACTCTGCAGGACACCGGCCCTCCAGGACCAAACTTGGTGACCCCTGCTCTAGATAATGTTATATGAAGCACCATTACTTCAAAGGAGTTATACTTAAAGCCTGTATTGCTATATTGCTATATAAATTGTAGCAACACCTCCCCCTTTGCCTTTTGGATGCAGCTCATTTTTATAAAAGTAATCTTGTGGGGTAGACTCATTTAAAATAATGTATTCATCTGGTTTTAGCCAGGTTTCTGTCAAACAGAGCACATCTAGGTTATGATCAGTGATCATATCATTTACAAAAAGCGCTTTCGTAGAAAGGGACCTGATATTCAGTAAGCCAAGCTTTATCATTTGTTTCTCGGTATTATATAGATTTTTTATTTGTTGAACATCAATTAAATAGTTACTCATAAATTGGTTTGGCCTTCGTTGTCCCCAGAATGTGTCTGTGAAGTTTCAGCCCAAAATACCCCACAAATTATTTATTATAACAGCTGCAAAATGTCATTTTTGGGGTGGGTCTAAAAAAGAGCTGATTTGGAGTGTATGGCTTTAAATGCAAATGAGCTGCATATTCCCGCCCTGTCACCATTAGAGGGTGTCACATATACATCTCTCTGCATTGCATATCTACAATAAACAGCCGGTAGAAGCAACATAACTGAGAGCAAGAGAACCGGTGTTCAGCTGAACATATGGGAAGTCAAATGCACTAAAAGTGGGACGAAACAGCGCAATGTTACAGAGCTCACGCCGCGCTGACCTGTCATCGGCACGGATCAATGGACTGTCCAGCGCTACGAATTAATCTCGCCCTACGAACGACGTGAACTAATCTCACAAGCATGGTGCTGATCAGTTAAAAATACTTAATGTACACACACACAAATACTGTTAAGACGCTAAGCACTATAATGACATGACATTCACAAAGGAGTCTGGAGTGATACACGTATTTAGGTAGATTTTGAGGCACATTACCTTGAAAAATGAAAGTAATCCACAGCGTCCTCAGCAGCTCAGATGCTGGGAGAAAATTAAGACTCTTATGTTCAGTCTTACATTCAAACACATAGCACCGGGATTGCTTGTGAGATATTGTTGACGTTACAGCTGCTCGAGCGCGAAGAAAATGAAAGACAGCGTAACCGCTAAGGGCGGAAACTATAGCAATGCAGGGCTGTCAATTAACCCCCGTGGCCCGGCCCTCCAAAATGTGATGTCACACTGCGAATCAAAACGGCAGACCTAGTGAGACTGACTTGGTTTAAAGGGGATTAAAAATGAGGAGTGGGTGGATTTTTTATTATTGTAGGGTGGTTGTGTTCACACACTGCCAACACACATTTATGTCCAAACACCCTGTAAAAGTGGATTTTGCATAACAGGTGCTCTTTAAAGGGGTGGTTGATTGCGATTTCAATTTTTTAACATTAGTTAGTGTGTAATGTTGCTGTTTGAGCATAAACAATATCTGCAGAGTTGCAGCGCTGAAAGTTCAATGCAAACGGAGATATCGTCTTTTAAAATTCTGGCAGTTTAATGCCTACAAAAACGACTGGTAAGGGACTACAACGAGTTACTTCCTGGGTCTGATACATCACAGACCCAGATAAACCCCGCCCCCGGGAACACGCAGCAAAGGGGGCGAGGCCATACTGCGCTGCTTTAGAGAAGAGGAAGAGAAAACTAGGGATGTACGTAAAAATCTATTCATATGAATGATTCTGTCTTCTAACGATTCTAATGGATTCTCAAGTTTCAAAATCATTAAAGCAGCTGTTCTTAATACTGTTACTCTGTCGCCCTGCTCTGCATCTCTCTCTCTCTCTCTCTCTCTCTCTCTCTCTCATTCAGATCGTCAGATAAGCTCCAACAAACTGTTCCAATTATAGACTTATTTTCACACAGCAATGAGAAGCATTATAAATGGACACGCGTGCGGTTGCTGTGCTGTATTAAAGCTTTAATCAGGATAAAACCGTATATTAAAAGCTAACAGAAGCAGTAGCACTTACAAATAGCAGCGTATTTAAAAGTATGAGACAACAACAACCAAACATACCATTAAGAGCCGTGCTTGCACAGGTTCTGCACGATCCTCTTCACTAATATCCTCTGGGTCTCAATCGGGCTCAAATTGATAAGCATTATAGACAACGCCACTGTTTACAATTCAACTGGTGCACATGCCGCTGAGGCGAGGGGCGGGACGTTCAGACGCATACTGGTGGTTTAGCGAATCACAACACACTGAGCCAGCTAACCAATCTCAGCCCATCGCGTATTGCTGAAGGAGGAGCTTCATAAAACCAGGAAATAAATTGAGGCGTTTGTCAGAGAAGGGACAGAGAGGTATGGAATAAAGGTAAATTATGTGAAAAATAGTGCGTTTTTTAAAAAAAACAAGCATGAACACATGCTAGACTGCACCCCATAAACACAATCAAGCCTAGAAAAAAACCAGTCAACCACCCCTTTAAAAGTAGCATATGAATGCAATGTGAGTTGATCGCTTGAGTTTGTTGAGCTCATAATCACAAGTGGGACTTCTAAAGTTTGTGATAGCATATGATGCACCATGAGACAGCTATGTCACTATTTTTATCGTGCCGTGCTCCCTGTCAGTGTAATTCATAAATGTGAATTCATTATGCACAGTACAATCAGATGACTGACTGTTAAACTGAGTACGTTTTCTGTAAAGATAACAGGCTTGTACTAATAGTGGAATGTTTATTTGCAAAGGCTAGCATTGTTATTTCTGGAGCTTGAGCTCTTGAAGCTCTGCCCTCTTCTCCGGGAGCACCAGCTAATTTTTATTTAAAGTGACATATTCAAAAATGACGCGTTTTAGATCATATCCTAAAAGCTGCAATTTTAACAAGCTACAAACAATTATCTGCTGGGTATTTTGAGCTAATATTTAACATACAAACTCGGGGAATATCAGAGACTTATTTTTACATCTTGCATCTTTGAATGGTAATGTACGTTTCTTTCTACAATTATTTTATTGATGTGTATTTTCAGGGGGATTCTGGAGGTCCGATGGTGAGCAGGCAGAGCTTTGTATGGGTTCAGTCCGGTATTGTTAGCTTTGGGACTGGCTGTGCTCAACCTGAAATTCCCAGAGTATTCATCAGAGTATCACATTATCAGGAATGGATCAGTTCCTTGGTGTGCAGTGATCCTCCAGGTTTTGTGCAGTTTAAGTCCGCTGAAGGCGATCCTGACTACAGTTACAGCTGTCCTGGTCTTCCTCCTCCTCCTTCCTCATCCACACATACAGAATCTTCGTCTGCAATGTCTCCTTTGCTATTATGTTTTCTGTTGCTTCTACCAATACTTGCCTTAATTTTTTATGCAATGAAACACAACCGTTTTGGGTCAGTAAGATTTCTTTTGAAAGATATTTATACTTCTATTCAGCAAAGATGCATTAAATTGAACAGACGTGACAATAAAGACATTTATAGTGACACAAAAGTTTTCTATTCCAAGTAAGTGCTGTTCATTTGAAAATATTCGAAGAATCCTAAAAATTTTGCATGGTTTCCACCAAAATATTAAGAAGTACAACTGTTAAAACATTGGTAATAAGAAATGTTTCTTGAGCAGCAAATCAGCATATTAGAATGATTTCTGAAGGCTCATGTGACACTGAAGACTGAAGTAATGATGCTGAAAATCCAGCTTTGCATCACAGGAATAAATTACATTTTACAATATATTCTAATAGGAAACAGCTCATTTAAATCCTAACAACACTTTACAATATTAAAATGAATGTACATTTTGACAGGAGAATTCTCAAAAAACAGTCTTTAATATTCAAAACACGGGGCAGGCAGGAGACACACATGTAGCATATAGACCAGGGCTATTCAATTAACTTCCCGATCTTTTTCTGGGGGCCTATAAAATTGGAAATTAAATTTAAATGCATATTCAGGAGTAAAATTAACTAATATTACCAACAATAACATCTATAAAATGTTAACATTAGTGCTGTCTGGCATTCAATAAAAAAAAATCTGTAAAAAAATGTGACTTAAACGCATATTAATATATTTGTGTTGTCATTTTCACACTGAACTTCCAAATTAATATAGAAACAACATAAAGATGGTATATTTTAAATATGTTTAATGGCATCTTTTTACTAGCCTATTATCAATGAAGAAGTATCATTGATACAAATAATGTTACTGTTGTCTCTATTAAATCCATTTGTTCCTTTAATTTTAGCCATTAATTATAGCCATTTAATATTACAGTATAATTGAAATATTATGATATTATTTTTAATATTTAATAGGCTTTGAAAAATATAACTTTTTATAAGTGAACTTAAAACAATCTTCACATAAACTATAAATTGTATGCATAAGCTATATTGATTATTCTTCAAGCTACACCAGTTAATCAGCAAGCAGAGCAGTAAGTGATTTCTCTTTCTCTCTGATTTACATCAATCACAGACTGCAGCAGGTTTCACTTTAAAAGCAGCACTGTTTCTTTAATAAAACCTGATGTGCATGATGCGGATGTGGCACATATCCCATTTTCTCCCAACTCTTTACGGTCATTTAGGATTTTATAACTGATTTAAGACTGTGTTTATGAGGTAACTCACCAAAACCATGTATTTTGACATCATTGTGTGTGGTTTTGTCCATTGAAGTGCTGGCGCACTTGTCTGAAGCGGCTCAGTTTATGAGTACAGCCAAATGCGCAGATTTTCAAACTATACTTCCGGCTTTGATAAAAATCTTCGTCCAGTGTCGCCTCTATTTCTCGCAAGAAGTTATGACCGATAACACTGTCTTTAAATGTGTTTAAACTAACGTTAGAAATGTGGATATCTCATAACTCCCTCACATAAGCGCTTGTCAAAACTGCCATCTATTGATGTTGCTCCGGTAGATTGTTGTTATTGCGTCTCTCCCTTTTCTTTTTGGCTGGCCCGGGCCAGTGTTGCCACCTTGTGGACAAACTAATTAGTGCAAGAACAATTCAAGGCGAATATGCAACCTGCATACTCTTCCTCGGGCCGGATGAAGATGATTGGCGGGCCGGATTGGGCCCGCGGGCCGCCAATTGAATAGCCTTGATATAGACGTTTGAGACCTGACAAACACAGACTGCAAGGACTGGGGTTCAAATACATGGTGTAATGAGAGTAATCAATAAGACACAACTGAGACAAATGACAATCAAACAATGGAGAAACTGGGTCACGGGGAGCACATGGGGAGCAAAACACACACAGACAGTCCATAGGCGTGACATTGGGGAGCATAAGAGACTTATCAAAAACGTTTAACTTTTAAACAGTAGTGTATGTACAAAAATAGACAACAAAAGTGGTGAAAACATAAGTGAGGTATGTGCTTGGTCAAATACATTGATGTAAAGAGTTTTGATCTTACAATATTTAGTTGTTTTCTTGATCATTCTTACAATTTTAATTCTTTACTAACTTTTGAATAGCTAGTCTAAATAATAATTGATTCATTACAGATCCTGGATCCCTTTCAATAGTATGATGATTTGTTATTTAGTCTTTACTTCTGTTTACCTTACCAACATATATATTATTTGCCAAATATTTTTGTGATTTGCGAAACACAACATGTACCTGTTTCTCACAAATTATGTTTATTTTACTGAATATTAATGTAGAAAAAAATGTCTATTACCTTTCTGTTGATGTTTTACACTGTGTATTTTACACTATAGATGTGTTTTCATGTGTATAAATTAGTTGTGTATCTTTACAAATCTTACTTGGGGGAAATACTCAACTAGTCAGCTTTCCAAATATGACATCACAAATGGACAGTAGGATCAATGTCATTTCAATTGATTAATTGCTGTTTTACTGTTAGACTGACATCTGGCTGGGCTGACGCAGACTATTGTTGCATTGTGGCACAAAATAAAAATGTTATCTTCTGTCTGTATCCTATTCATTGGATGTAATTATTAAATACAACTTAGAATACACTTTTCAAGGATATGTAATACACTTCTTAACAATAATAAATACTGTATGTCAGAAAAACAGACATTATTTGTTCATTATTATTACTATTATTATTATTTAAATGAAGAGTGCACTTAAACTTCAGGAAGAGCTCAGAACTGAAAGTTGATTCTAAAAACATATATTTATACAATAATTGCCAGGAAAACGGAAGCCTTTAGAAAATGCAAAAGAAAAAAATAGATTTATTTACCGTGGAACAACCATTAATTCCACAAGTTGTCTAATGAGATTTATCTGTTTGAACATGTCAGTTTCTTCATCAACACATTGCAAGTCATCTGGCTTTTGAGTGAATTTGCTGACCTGCACTGCTTTTACTTCTCATTTTAAATAGTTTCCCTCATAGTTGCTGTGGTTTGCTATATTAGACATTTCAGTAGTTGTTAAAAGTCTACTGAAAAGTGGAGCTTATATATATTTCCTGTAGCTCAATTGGTAGAGCATGGCACTAGCAACGCCAAGATCATGGGTTTGATTCCCAGGGAAAGCAAGAACTGATAAAATGTAAAAACTAGGGATGCACTGATGCCACTTTTTCCAGTACTCGCCCGATACTGATACTTTTATTTTTGGTACTTGCTGATACCGAGTACCGATACCGATATTTTCATTGCATTTGTAAATTTTTTAAATATTGGGTACAGAAACCAAAAGAGTATGTATAATGTCAATTGTACATTATACATTGGTTAACTTAATTTATCAAATAGATAGTCAAACCAAAATTTATTCAGACACCTTCAACATTTCTCACATTATCAGTGTTTATTCTCTATAGTTTATGGTAATAAAATATGACAAGAACTCAGAGTTAAACTGTGTCAGAACAAATTCAGCTTGATGATGTCAGATAACTTTGATAGAAAGGTATGTGATGGATTACAATCAACCAAAATTATTCAGACAGCTGTTAGTATGACAATATTTACACAACTATCAATACTTTGTCGGGCAAACCTTAATGCAAACCTGAACTTCAGTTTTTTTCCCAGACTCTGTTTGGATAATTTTTGGTTCCAAATTTTTATCAATTTTATTGGTAGTCCACTGTATGAAGAATTTTTGGATATAATATGTCACGGTTTACTTTATTTTGCTATCCTCACTTACATAAATGAACTATAGTGTTCTGCACCCACTACACTGTAAAAAATGACTGAGATTTACAGGAAAACAATGTAAAATTCCTACAGAAAAGTATTGTAAATCCAAAAACATATATTTTTTGTTTAAATCACAGTGAACTTTTGTAAACTATTAAACAGAATGTTTTGTTATATTTACAACATCGATATGCGATTATAATCAAATTTATTTGTTAAAACTACAAAGATTGGTATAAAAAAACAGAGAAATACTGTAATACTCATAACAAAACAACTTTGTTCATTTGACATGCAAATATTGTAAAAACTAAAGTTTTAGTCAGTTGTTCTTAAAAATACAACTAAAGTAAGTCACTATACAAGTTTATGCTGTACTTTTAACATGATAGATGCAAATTGAGGTAGTAAAAATGTTTTTACAAAAAAATGTATTGTGAACCTGAGAGGATGCCTGTCTGTATTTATATATAAAAATATAGGCTACAATTATAATAACATTGTTTTTATAATTCAGGCTATTTGTAGCATATTGTAGAGTGTGTATAAGAAATTAAATTTATTGATATGTAAAGTAATAGGTACTGTTCAGTCCTAATCCTTATATGCCTTATGTTTCTTTTAGTCTTTAAATTTTAATGTAATTCTTAGCCTACTGGTTTTCTACATAGGCCTATTGATAAAACAATAGTAATAATTTGAGCATTGTGTCATTATCACAGGCTAAACAACCAAACAGTGCCTTCACTAACATCGCTTTATGATTTATTTGTAGCCTAATCTATTTATAGAGTATGTGTATAAGGAATTAAAATTATTGAGGCCTGTGCAAAGTAACACTTCTGTTCAGTCCTAACCATAATCCTTGTATGCTTTGTTTCTTTTAGTCTTTAAATTGTAATGTTATACTTAGCCTACTGGTTTTCTATTTATATTTATAAATTATTTCAGCATTGTTTTGAGCATTGTATCATTATCACAGGCTAAACAACCAGTGCCTCCTCTGTCATTGTGCTCTGCCACTGAGTCTGCTAATTTTGAATTTCATAGTTCGCAGATAAGCTCGTCTCTGATTGGATAATGACGTGAGGAGCGGGAGACGCTCACCTGCGGCTGACGTCAATAACGAGCGAGCCAGAGCAGTAAAATATAGTAAATATAGTAAATATACTATAGTATATAGTAAATATAGTAAATATACTATAGTAAAATATATCAAAAATAATATTTGGTCTCTGAATAATTTTTGGTTTGACTGTATATCCTTCGGTTAATTTTCACACTTAATTATGCACATTAAAATGTATTTGTACAAGTTTTTGTTACTTTCACTGTTAATTTTTTTTTTGCTTTATGGTACATCATCTTTAATTTAATAGCATTAGAGCTGTTCCTTTGCAGCGGCTCAGTACTGTAATCACGCGCTTTGCTGAAATAATGCAGGGAACCACTCGTTATAAATCTCCTAACTGTGATATTTTCAGAAATAGAAGTCGCGTTTTTCTTTTCATCTGAAACATGCTGCGATTTATATTCCAAAGCCACTCATATAATGCAGAATCACCCATGAAGCAAGCAAAACGCTCGCACGTATTTGTGCTGGTGCAGAATGAGAGGGACAAGTACAGAACAGCCTTGTGCATTTCAAACAGGCTGTTAATTTCACTTTCGCCAGAAAGTCATGTAGCCTATGCTTAAGGTTGAAAATAAATAAAGTTTATAGTGAATGCCCCTATCAATTGTCTTATATTTACGATTTAGTTTTATTCCAAATAATGCGTGCTAAGTGAGCGAACATCAATAAAGATCACACCACAGAAGAGCGCTCTCCCTCTCTACCGTTAAGAAACTTGTGCATTGTTTTACTTACTTGTTTTTGACATATCCGACAGAACTACAAACTTTCCAGTGATGTCTGTGAGAAAGGAATATTCACTGGACGAGCTCCGGCTTGCGCATTCAGTTGATCGGCAGTTTCTATCCATGCAGCCTTTCTCTCTGAATTTATGACAGCTGTACCTTTTATGGTTATTAGAACATTAAAACATTACAATCTAAAATGGCTCTTTAAAGCATTAAAAACACTAAATCAAAAGTTAAAAATCACTGAATTAAAAATTTAAATAAATAATAGAAATCAGACTACATTTTAACTGATAAAAGGAACACATATTTAACTCATTTGAGCTATCATGGCTGTATTAAGCTTACATTTGATTTACAGTTACTGCTATCATAAAATACACTTATATATAGAATTAAAATTCTATATGTGTCACATTTAATGTCCAACAAAAAATATTTTAGCAGAATGTATATTTTATTCTGAATTCTTGCGCTATTATTCTATTCTGCTCCGTCTGTGTTGTGCGCGTAAGCCTCGCCCACTCCTGACAGCAAAATGGATATATTTGCATGACTTTCTAACATTTACAGATGAAAAATATACCTGTGACGTGTCAGTTATGCACTGAGGAAAACATGACGTCTCAAATGCATTAAACAGCACAAATATTCGCTGTTTGCCATGGTGGATCGATTTGATCCATGATCGACATTAAGGGCTGTTTAAGAATAAGCGTGCGCATCAAATTATCCTGACTCATTGAACCTGGATCGAATTAGTGAGATTGCGTGAACTTAAATTGTCGTTTATGAAACCGCTTTAGTCCCGATTGATTTGTTAGGTTATTTCAAGTCAGGTTTTGGACTTTAATCCCCGCTTTTCTTAGCGTCTTTTATGAAACAGCCCTCTGACCAGGTTAGTTTACCAGTATAAGTTGCCACAGTGACTGAGCTTGAGCTATGGTAATTTTGCTTTCGGAAACCAAATCAAGTGAAAATAAGTCAGAATTACTGAAATAAGCCTGGCTTATTTGGTAAACTAGTTTTATGAAACAGCCCGCTGAACTCTTCTGGAAGCTGGTTCCAACTGCGGGCAGCATAATAGCTAAAAGCGGACGCCCCTTGTTTTGTATGAACCCTTGGTATTTCTATCTGACTCGAGTATTAAAGTGATACTTTGGTAAAAGCTTGATCTACCTCAGGACTTAGATTATCGTAAGAATATAAGGTGTTTTAAGAGAGGTAAAAAATAAATAAATACATGCATACATACATAAATAACATTTGATGACCTTATTTTACTTATTAGTTAGAATATGTATAATTCAGTATTTTAATTAATTGCAAAAGTTGAAGTGCAAGTGGAAGCCTTACATGCATTTGGATATTTTGTCTAAGCCTAGCACCTTATAGCTCCAATGACAGATCTGAAAGAAAAATTCCATCTTATTGACTCTTTTAACATAATTTTTTTCACGTTTCTTGGTTTATTGTAGGACCATATTTTCACTGAGCACTGTAAAATAAAACAAGAATATATATTATTGTTTTTATTATAATTTTTTTATTATTCACAATAGCAAAAGTAGTAAGGTACTGATTTCAAATTCAACTAACATATACTGCATTAACTTATAGGTAGGGTTGTGTATTGTTTGAATTTTATTGATTCCGATTCCGATTCTGCTTATCGATTCCGATTCTTTTCGATTCCAATGTGATTAAATAATGATATCAAACATTTATCCTGTGTCTCTTTTTTGCAAACCATTTATTGGAGCTGAATACCATGAACAAAAATCAACAGGCTACATAAAAACTGGACTCTTTAAGAGCTGTTTGTGTGCAAAATAGAACTGCATGATTCTGAATATATTAAAAAAAAAATGTTTTTCTTTCTTTTTTCCCAATGGAAGTTGTGCTTCTCTCATGATTCTGAAGAAAAAAATGTTAGACAACTAAACAAAGTCACATGTAATTTATGAATGAATGTTTCAGTGACTCACTCAAGATGTACTTGGTTCATTACTGGATGAATCAGTGTTCTTGAACGAATCTCTTGTATGATTCAAAGACAAATACATTTTAACAGCCCATTTTCGCCACCTACAGGCGTAACAATGTAATCGATAAATCTACATTTGAAGTGTCAAATTACTTTCAAAAGGTGATTTACTCTATTTTAATCGCCACCGTACACTTCAGAGTTTATATCTGAACTATAAACTTTTATCCCAGTTTGAACAATTTGAATGTTTGTAACACAGAAATAATGATACTGTGTGGTTGAAAAGACTGTGAGTCTGTTTCTTTCCAGACAGATGACAGCTGCTCTCTTCAGGTCAGTGTCAGCGTGAACGCAGATTTAAATGTTCAAATCACATTGATGTGATCGTACGCTGTATGTCAAAGTTTGAGGAATGAAACAGAGAATATTTGTAATTTAGGAATAGAATCACGTTGGTATTTGAATCGTGTTCGCGATCTTTAATGATCTATTAAATTAAAGTGCTTTGTCATGTCATGTCCCCCCGTCCCAGTGCCATCTGCGCGCCTGAAGCAGAGTCCTGTGTGGGTCCTGTTTGATAAACGTGCACCAGCAGTACTTAACAGAACACCCGACCCGTTATCCCACAGCAGCACTCATTTATTTCTGTACCAGACCAGAACCGTTTGACAGAAAGACCGCGAGTCCCGACCCGAACCGCACAAGCATTAATCTACAACATCAGGTAGACAAACTTATTCATTTTCTCGTGTAACACAAGCAATCAAACCAACATTAGGCATTCTAAGTTGGTGCTTTGAAGAAAAACAGACACACAGAGCAACGTGATAATTAACAGAAAAAAAAGATGAGAATGTGCCTTTCTGTAAACAATACAAAACTTGTCCGAGCATCTCGTGATCACTCTGCCAAACTTTAGAACAAATATGCATAGGCTAAATCACATCATACACATGCTTATAATTCTTCATAAATAAAGAAAACATATTCAAATATGAGCCTTTACTGCGATTGTCGTTATTATTGAATTTCATTAGTCATTAGTCATAATTCATTAGATGATTTATGCGCGGCTGTTTATGGAAAATTGAGCAAGACACGACAATACCATGATTATGGTTAAATAAGAAAAAAGACATCTAATATAACGAAATTAGGCTACATTTATTTTCATATTAATATCTCAACACACCATTAGATTACATTATCGCAACTTGTGTAGATTTATGCGTTAATTTTGTGTCGCTAATCGTTTGCCTCACTAAGTTAAATTATGCTTAAGTCTTTCTTTGGCCTTTGCTCTGGAAGTGATCTGTTGATTCTGCTAAACTTTAATTAAAACCGAAACTAAACTATATAAAAACTAAATAAAAATGTGTTCACAAAATAAAAACTAAACAAAAACTAATAAAAACTAAACTGAATTTTATAGCAAATTTGAAAACGATATTAAAATAAAACGAATTTAAAAATTCAAAGCTATAATAACCTTGGTGTGAACATGCTGTTACTGTAGTTCTAGACTAAATGTGAATGTGCATTAATTCATCCCACTCGCAAAAAAATGATTTAGTATTCATCAAAATGAATTAAAACGGTGAAATGCAAACTCAGAATATGATGCAAACCTGCAGTAATTAAATATGTTAAATAACACAAATGTATCTAATCCCATTTTATTAACCAATGTCTTTGCTGCTGACCTTTGATGATCCAGTTCAACCTTAATAATAAGCAAAAATGACTTTAGATAAACTAACAATTGTGCTTCATTGTTTTTTTTATTGCTGAAGACTGTTGAACTTCTTCTCTTGCGTTCTACTGTACAGTCGTGAATTTACTTTTCCTTCAGGCTGAGGTTTATTCATTACACTTTTTGGTGTGAAAGGGCTTTTACATTTGCTATAATTACAACTTCTTGTATTAAAAACAATCAAGCCCTGCTCATATTTAAAAAGTAACACAAAAGTAACGCTAAAGTAACGTAATGCATTACTTTCCATAAAAAGTAACTAAGTAACGTAATTAGTTACTTTTTTAGGGCGTAACGCAATATTGTAATGCATTACTTATAAAAGTAACTTTCCCCAACACTGGTTATAACCCAGCTCTGAGTCCAACCTCGCCCCCTGGATCTAGTGTACTACAGTAGTTGTTGAGACAAAAAAAAATCATGCATGCCTCAATTAAATAAATGAAATAAATAATATAAAATTAAATGCACTACTTTTATATTACACATGCATGTCTTCCAGATCACTGTAATAAAGATTTAGTGTTACGGTTTGCAGTTTAAGGAGGGTTTGTTGCAGTGGCGGACATAGCCAAACTCCACAGGCCCCCAGGCCCCCTCCTGGCTAGGCCACTGGTTTGTTGTATAGTCTTTTCCTCTGAACTGTATTGATGTAGCCTGAAAAGGGACTCTTATTATGAAATAACAACAGACTGACGTCATTTTTCAGGAAGTTCAGTCTGCATCACTCTGTTCAATGACAGGATATCTCCACGATCTGCACGTGTATTCCTGCTAGAATTTTTTTTATATAATTTCTAAATAGTGGCACAAATATTACATGTGAG
>CM041809.1:5337053-5418087 GCA_023376895.1 Aspiorhynchus laticeps
GAACCGGTTCATTCTGTGAAGCCCAGAACACACTACAGGCACACTACACACTACACACTACAGCTCAGTCGGTGTTTTTAAAGTCGTTTGGTGTGCGGTGTCTAAATAATTTAAGACCAGCTGTTGCCAATCGTCCTCACAAACATTAGCCTATTATATATATATATATATATATATATATATATATATATATATATATCAATTTTGTGACTGACGCCGGCGATTAACTGCACCTGTTTCCTAATTTATTGGCCTATTAATTTAAATAATGAATTAACAAATAAAATCAAAAAATCACTAACATGACATTTCTTGATAAAATAATTTTATACACTTTAGTTATATCTAATTTGCCATTTTCAATTAGTGCAGGCCTGTTACATTCTTATTATTATTAGGCCTATTATTATTAAGTTACTTTTATTATTTAATTAATATTACAATTTATTTTCCCCGCAATAATTTCATAACGCATCATAACTGACGCGCTGCGAGGATAATAAAGATTAGGCTATTACTCCTCATTGAAAATGTTTTAAAAAGGACTTGTTTTACAATGAATTAGACTATAGGCCTATAATTAAAATTATTAACACTGCAATCATCAATGAAAAAGCTTTATTTCAAGCACCAACTTTTAAAAAAGAAAAAAAACAACAACCTGCTTAACACGAAATTTCTTCTCTCTTTATTTATTTATTCCCTCTAGACTATTTTCGGGTCACAAGAGAAATATTAAGGGAGTAAATTAAAACATTTAGCTATAGCTAAACCGTTATCAGCATCTGAAGTAGATGCGTCTCTCGTCGTCTCTGAGAGAATATGTGCCGAAAGCGCCGTCAGATTTTACTTTTAATTTCTAGTGAATCGACTGAGATTAAGATGCGCACAGTTTTCACATTACTTGTGTGATATCCATTGGCTCGCCTTCCTGGTTTAAAACAAACATTTACAATAGGCTATTGTGACGTAACCAAACCCCCACCCTTGAGTTCGCTGTTGGGGGCCACGGATTTGCGCAACGCCACTGGACTCCATCCGCTAGTTAGCCTAGTGCCCGGTCACATTTGCCCATGCCCGCCCAAAAATAAAATTCTGGCTACGCCACTGTTCCAAAGGTTTCAACAGAAATCAGGAGAGCTGCAGCGTCATAGTTGCTGGTAATGAGTTCTTCCTGATCAGACATGAAATATTCATTTTTACTTTTTAACAAGTAGCCTAGATAAAATAAAATAAAAAAGCTTGTGTGGTTGATAGATAGGCTATCAAATGGAGCAAGAGAGCCTTCTGATTCAAATGATACCACTCTTTTATTTAACATTCATTGCCATATCATAAACTTGACATGAAATTATAATTTATTACCGCATGTTTATATTTTTTATAAGAGGTTTTTTTTTTGTCTAGTAGGCTAAACCCTATTGTTACACGGAGACAACTTTTCTGTCGCCTCAGGAGGGTGATGGTACTCTACAAAGTTAATTTCTCATATTTTTAATATGAGAATATTAAAATCCCTTAATATAAAGCTATTAATAAACTACTACACATTTAATATAATAAAAAAACACAGTACTGTTATTATAGGAACTGGGACTGAAGTAGCTATAACCTGAACAGTTATTTAAACGACAAACTTCATTGAAACTCGACCGTGAGCAGATTCTTCAGGTCTTCACGGCCAGATTAAAAACTTTCCAGCTATTGTTATCATTAGGCTACCGTTTATCATTTAGTTTCAGATAATCAAGACAGACATATCTTTAGTTCATATTTAGAAAAGGCACTCACCTCATCTCTGACATCCTTTCACTTGGAGCTTGTGGAAAAGTACACGGATGGGACAGCGACAGTGGCGTAGCCAGAATTGTATTTTTGGGTGGGCCCGGGTAAAAGTGAGCGGGCACTAGGCTAACTAACGGGCGGAGTCCAGTGGCGTTGCGCAAATCCGCGGCCCCCAACAGCGAACTCAAGGGTGGGTGGGGGTTTGGTTACGTCGCAATAGCCTATTGTAAATGTTTGTTTTAAACCAGGAAGGCGAGCCAATGGATATCACACAAGTAATGTGAAAACTGTGAGCAAGAGTTATGCGGTGAACCTCTTAATCTCAGTCGATTCACTAGAAATTAAAAGTAAAATCTGACGGCGCTTTCGGCACATATTCTCTCAGAGACGACGAGAGACGTGTCTACTTCAGATGCTGATAACGGTTTAGCTATAGCTAAATGTTTTAATTTACTCCCTTAATATTTCTCTTGTGGCCCGAAAATAGGCTAGACGGAAAAAATAAAGAAAGAAATAAAGAGAGAAGAAATTTCGTGTTAAACTGTTTTTTTTTTTCTTTTTTTTTTAAAAAGTTGGTGCTTGAAATAAAGCTTTTTCATTGATGATTGCAGTGTTAATAATTTTAATTATAGGCCTATAGGCTAATTCATTGTATAACAAACCTGTTTTGAAAGACCTTTTAAAAAACATTTTCAATGAGGAGTAATAGCCTAATCTTTATCCTCAGCGCGTCAGTTATGATGCCTTATGAAATTATTGCGGGGCAAATAAATTGTAATATTCATTTAATAATAAAAGTAACTTAATAATAATAGGCCTAATAATAAGAATGTAACAGGCCTGCATTAATTGAAAATGGCAAATTAGATATAACTAAAGTGTATAAAATTATTTTATCAAGAAATGTCAAGTTAATGATTTATTTATTTATTTGTTAATTCATTATTTAAATTAATAGGCCTACAAATTAGGAAACAGGTGCAGTTAATCGCCGGCGTCAGTCACAAAATTGATATATATGTATATATATATATACAAAAAAAAAAATAGGCTAATCTTTGTGAGGATGACTGGCAACAGCTGGTCTTAAATTATTTAGACACAGCACACCAAACGACTTTAAAAACACTGACTGAGCTGTAGTGTGTAGTGTGTAGTGTGCCTGTAGTGTGTTCCCGGCTTCACAGAATGAACCGGTTCTCCCGTGGAACTGAAAGTCTTACCGTTACTTGCGGACTGATGGACAGGCTCTCTCCCTCATGAGTGCAAGTTTTTAAAAGTATTTTTTACAGAATTATGCATTGCTGCTGTTTTTTCTAACATTTTCTAACACACAGCTGCAAATTACAGGCCAACTGAACTGGTGAACACGCACAAATTTACATGCAAGACAAGCCCGAAACAGCCTGGATAACAATCTGCGAACACTGCTGTCAATCAAACTCATTAAGAATTATGCAAAAACACATTTTATTTATTTTAATTATTTGAGATGTTATAATAGTCCTCTAATTGTGCTAAAATAGATTAAACAATAATTATTTAAACAAATATTATATTTGTATAATAAACTGGGGGGAGGGGGGCTTTCATCAGAGTGGGCGGGCCTGTGCCCGTCAGGCCCGTCCGCTGCCTACGCCCCTGCCGGATGTTTCACTAGCTCAGCTCATTGTGCAGTTTAGTGCTTTCATTTCCTGAAAGATGCGTCATGCCCGTTCAGTTGCATGCCAGTTTCGTTTTCAAAGATGCACAAAAGGCATATACAATCCAGAAACATCATGCTTTCTAGGAGCTACTCATGACATCCTAAAATAAATTACATAGCCTACATAATAATTGTACTTTGCTTGTTCAAATTGCTGACAAATCCTGCATTCCACTCATCCATAAAAGTTTCATAGCAACATAACGACCCAGGCCTTCTCAGCAAGCACTTAGTGATGAAAGACATGTGAAACAATTATAATAATAAACACCAAAAAGTTCTCATATATTTATAAGCTTGCCTTTGGGCCTAATCACGATTGTGCTCATGACAAACGAGCTATTTTTGACTTATTTTCTCATATCCCATGTGATCCAGCTGGGTCAGTTATTTATTTAGTTATTTATTGGTTTGTCTTCAGCTGCACTGAGTAAGAAGTTTAAAGGGATAGTTCACCCAAAAATGAAAATTCTGTCATCATTTTCTCACCCACAAGCTGTTCCAGACCTGTATGAATTTCTTTCTTCTGCTGAACAACAAAATAAGACATTTTGAAAAATGTTGTTGTGGTCCACTTAGACTTAAGTCATATTATCATGGTCATATTATAACAGTTTATTTTATATGCATTTCGTGTACTTGAAGAAGAGCTGTAAAACTTGTCACCATGATGCTAAAATACTTAAAACATTGTTATAAAGAACAATGGTAAATGCAATATACTTATGGCATAGCCTTTTCGTTAAGATGAAAGATGACATGAAAAATCAACATGAGTTTAAATGCTGCATGTCTCCATTGAAAAAAAAACAACAACAATGTAGAGAGATTTACTTTTAATACAGTGCAGAATTTGTGCCAGAACGAAATGTGACCCACTCAGTCCACACCTCACAATGTAATCAAATACACACGTGTGTTACACTTTGCAGCTGACAAGTTAAATATTAAGGGCACAATTGAATGTCCTTGGGTCAGGCTGTCATTTACATTGTATTGCTGTCTAATGATTGAGGTGACTGGATCATGGGTTTAAATGTAAATGTTTTATTTTACCAGTACCTGATATATTTTTCTTTCATTGCGGGAACGTATAGCATAAAATTACTTACAATCATTTTTCTCACATAGGGATCTGAAAAGAAACTACCTTTTTATCAGCCCACATTACCTGTGGAATAGGTTTTGATCTGTACAAACAACTGCTTGAGAAAAACAGACAAGCAAACAAGCATTATATAGACTATGAATTTTATTTAAACTTTTAAGCTTAGTGTAAAGTGACTTTAGGGTAATGACAGTTTAGAAATACTGTAAAATATTTTTAGCCATTAATCTTAGAAGATAAACATAAAGATGCAGTATATTATATATTTTCTGGTCACTTTTTCCTTAATCTCCATTATACAGTTATAGAATAAATAATCATAAAGTGTCAGTACATGTAGCACACCCAAATGCATATTGCATAATGTACATCTGATAGTGTAAACACATAATATATGACGACTTTACTGTAAGGACATCCTGAGTGCACTAAGGTTACTGAGGAACTCATCGTTGTCTTCATAACTCAGAGCTTTCTCATAGCACTCAATGGCTTGATGTTTCTCCTCTTTTATCTTATGAAGGAACCCTAGTATCCCATAAGCCTCCCCTTCCAGCGAGTTTCTCATAATCCGGTTGTCAGCGATCTTCTTTAACCTGTAGGCACTTCTCTTCCCTTCGATCCAATCCGGACTTATCTTCAGACATTCCATGTAGTGTTTGATAGCTAACTGCTCACATCTGTGGCTGTACAGCTGGAATTCAGCATAATAAAAATTGACCACATTTAGACTGTCGTTTTTCTCTTCGGCTGCTTTGAAAGTGACCTGAAACAGCTCCTCAGCCCGCGACATGTCGTGGTTTTCTCCGTACAGCAGCGCTAGATTGCTCATTGCAGAAATGAAGGAGGCCGTCAGGCTGGTGGCCATTTCTAAATGATAGATGCATTGATCGCGAATCTGTTGAACTCTTGACCCTCTGGCATGGTGGCTTCCCTCCTGCAGCAGTTGGAGTTTCTTCATCTTATAGCAAAGAGCTAACTGATGGTGTATGAAACTTGAATTGGGTGAGCGTTCAAGCGCTCGCTTCAAAAGAGCAATTGACCTGTCCGCACCCCCTTGTTTCATGAAGATTTTCGCAACATATCGCATGACATGTGGGTGATCTGGAGATCTTTCTAAAGCCTTCTCTACCAAGCTTTCAGCCTCTCTGAACCTCTTGTAAACAATCAGTCGCATGCTTAAGAGGACTTTGAGAACGTCATCATCTGGATTCGTGTCAATGGCCCGTCTCAGTTGCTTTATTGTAGGCGAATCCTCCAAAGTGAAACTCTCGTTTTCGGTGCGATACAGAGCAATGGCATAACCAGCATTCCATTCACCTTCTTCAGGTTCCAGATCTAAAGCCTTCCTGAAACATTGTTTGGCTCTATCGTAATATTTGCGTGAGAATTTAAGAAAAGTCCATCCCTTCTCACCAAGCACCCCAGGAACAGATGAAAACTCTCCTGAACTCTCCTTTATCTCCTGAAGCTTCTTCAGATAACTTTCACATTCTGTGTAGTTCCTCATGTGGTAGTTTAACCAGGCAAGGTTTCCATAGGTGACAATGAGTGCCTTGTGAAATTCATCCCCATGGCATTTCATGTGTAGCTCCACAGATGTCATGAGGTTGTTATGTGCCTTCTCGTGAAACCCCAGAAGGAACTGGACATATGCCAGAGCACTGTAAGTTCGGGCAAGTCCTTCTTTCTTTAAGGGGTCCAACTTAATCTGTTCTTCCAGTCTATTGAGAAGATCATTTAGATCTGTATCATCTTTCATCAGAGCCCAGGTGAAGTGGCATTCCAGCTGGTGAAGTTTTGTTCTCAGAGTTCTGTCCGGATCCATATCTGGTAAAAGTGAAGAAAAAAAAGTGGTAAAAGTCATTCGCAATTCATATATATATTATACATATATATTTAAACATGCAAAAACTGTCCAATATAGCTTTTATAGTATATTTACATAAATGTATTTCCAATCATTTTAGTTACTTATATTTCTTATGCATTTTTGGTCATTTTAGTAATGTATGTTTTATTTAAATGTATTTATTCTGTCCAAAATATATTTTGAAAAAAGTACATTTATTAAAAATGTAATATTAAAATTGGAAATGCATTTATTAATTATTTTGCCTCTCTAAATATTAAATAGCTTTGCTAAAACCACTGTAGACCAACTGCAAAAACCTTTGTAATTGTAGGCATGCACTTACCTTATCTAGGACGTCTGTGACTGTGCGATAAATGTTTCAGAATCTACTTGATGAAGAAGTTGTGCAGGCTTTATTGACCTCTCCTAGAGATGGGAGTGTTAAACTCAGAATGAAAACTGAAACCTTGGCTGAAGAGAGAGGGAAAGAGAGATAGCAAAAGACAGAGAGCTAAGGCTGCATAAAATTAAGTGTAATATTTGGTAGTTAAATGAAGGCTGTGTAAACCAGACATATTTCTTTAGCATACGAATTTCTTTGTTTTACCGTCACATTCAGCTAAGAGACAATGACAATAAAACTGTACATAAAAAAATCGTTTTTGTTTTGTTTATTTTTTTAGTTATATATATTTTATTTATATATAGTGACATGTATATATAAACACACATATATATACAAGAGATTGTTTAAAGTAAAAGTAAGTTTGCTTCTGACTCACTCATAAAGACAGTCTTGTCACCACTAACACCCAGAATGAAACAGACTATATGGATGAACATACATACTCTTTTCTGGATAAAACAATGAACGCATGATGAAGCTTGCGCAACAGCTCAGTCTATTGATCTTATTGCATAATCATATTTGATCAGTGTGTTTGAAACAACTGCAAAGGTCATGTTTGCTATTTTTTTTTAAATATGTATTTTTGACAAAAGCCTTTTATTGTGATAGGATAGTTTAGAGTTGACAGGAAGCGAATTGGGAAAGAGAGAGGGGGCAGGATCAGGAAAGGCCCTCGAGCCGGGATTGGACCTCTGGACGCCCGTAGCGCAACCGTGCTGTATGTCGGCACACTGCCCACAAGCCTATCGGCGCTGACCATGTTTGTTAATTTTGCAAAGCTTTTTAAAGCTTCTTTCTTCTCAAGGTCGCAACTTTGAGGTCGATTGCTACGTCTGAATTAAAACACGCCCCTTCATTACCATATGGACAAATAAATGAGGAAATATATAAATGTGAAAATAAATTAATGTGGAAATAAATACATGTGGAAATAAAAGTGGAAATAGGCTATATAAAAAATAAATGAAAAAAAATAAATAAGTAAAATAATATAATCATACATACGGCAATAAAAGTAAAAATATTCATTCATTTTTATTATTTTACGTCTATCTATCTATCTATCTATCTATCTATCTTTTGGCATGCAGCTTCCAAAGCAGGGGCGTAGGCAGTGGACGGGCCTGACGGGCACAGGCCCGCCCACTCTGATGAAAGGCCCCCCCAGTTTATTATACAAATATAATATTTGTTTAAATAATTATTGTTTAATCTATTTTAGCACAATTAGAGGACTATTATAACATCTCAAATAATTAAAATAAATAAAATGTGTTTTTGCATAATTTTTTGCATAATTTGACAGCAGTGTTGGCCAATTGTTATCCAGGCTGTTTCGGGCTTGTCTTGCATGCAAATTTGTGCGTGTTCACCCGTTCAGTTGGCCTGTAATTTGCAGCTGTGTGTTAGAAAATGTTAGAAAAAATAGCAGCAATGCATAATTCTGTAAAAAATACTTTTAAAAACTCGCACTCACGAGGGAGAGAGCCTGTCCATCAGTCCGCAAGTAACGGTAAGACATTCAGTTCCACGCAAGAACCGGTTCATTCTGTGAAGCCCAGAACACACTACAGGCACACTACACACTACACACTACAGCTCAGTCGGTGTTTTTAAAGTCGTTTGGTGTGCGGTGTCTAAATAATTTAAGACCAGCTGTTGCCAATCGTCCTCACAAACATTAGCCTATTATATATATATATATATATATATATATATATATATATATATATATATATATATATATATATATCAATTTTGTGACTGACGCCGGCGATTAACTGCACCTGTTTCCTAATTTATTGGCCTATTAATTTAAATAATGAATTAACAAATAAAATCAAAAAATCACTAACATGACATTTCTTGATAAAATAATTTTATACACTTTAGTTATATCTAATTTGCCATTTTCAATTAGTGCAGGCCTGTTACATTCTTATTATTATTAGGCCTATTATTATTAAGTTACTTTTATTATTTAATTAATATTACAATTTATTTTCCCCGCAATAATTTCATAACGCATCATAACTGACGCGCTGCGAGGATAATAAAGATTAGGCTATTACTCCTCATTGAAAATGTTTTAAAAAGGACTTGTTTTACAATGAATTAGACTATAGGCCTATAATTAAAATTATTAACACTGCAATCATCAATGAAAAAGCTTTATTTCAAGCACCAACTTTTAAAAAAGAAAAAAAACAACAACCTGCTTAA
The DNA here is from genome assembly GCA_023376895.1 of Aspiorhynchus laticeps. Classification (NCBI taxonomy): domain Eukaryota; kingdom Metazoa; phylum Chordata; class Actinopteri; order Cypriniformes; family Cyprinidae; genus Aspiorhynchus; species Aspiorhynchus laticeps. The sequence continues at coordinate 5,346,139 of CM041809.1, forward strand.
CACGAAATTTCTTCTCTCTTTATTTATTTATTCCCTCTAGACTATTTTCGGGTCACAAGAGAAATATTAAGGGAGTAAATTAAAACATTTAGCTATAGCTAAACCGTTATCAGCATCTGAAGTAGATGCGTCTCTCGTCGTCTCTGAGAGAATATGTGCCGAAAGCGCCGTCAGATTTTACTTTTAATTTCTAGTGAATCGACTGAGATTAAGATGCGCACAGTTTTCACATTACTTGTGTGATATCCATTGGCTCGCCTTCCTGGTTTAAAACAAACATTTACAATAGGCTATTGTGACGTAACCAAACCCCCACCCTTGAGTTCGCTGTTGGGGGCCACGGATTTGCGCAACGCCACTGGACTCCATCCGCTAGTTAGCCTAGTGCCCGGTCACATTTGCCCATGCCCGCCCAAAAATAAAATTCTGGCTACGCCACTGTTCCAAAGGTTTCAACAGAAATCAGGAGAGCTGCAGCGTCATAGTTGCTGGTAATGAGTTCTTCCTGATCAGACATGAAATATTCATTTTTACTTTTTAACAAGTAGCCTAGATAAAATAAAATAAAAAAGCTTGTGTGGTTGATAGATAGGCTATCAAATGGAGCAAGAGAGCCTTCTGATTCAAATGATACCACTCTTTTATTTAACATTCATTGCCATATCATAAACTTGACATGAAATTATAATTTATTACCGCATGTTTATATTTTTTATAAGAGGTTTTTTTTTTGTCTAGTAGGCTAAACCCTATTGTTACACGGAGACAACTTTTCTGTCGCCTCAGGAGGGTGATGGTACTCTACAAAGTTAATTTCTCATATTTTTAATATGAGAATATTAAAATCCCTTAATATAAAGCTATTAATAAACTACTACACATTTAATATAATAAAAAACCACAGTACTGTTATTATAGGAACTGAGACTGAAGTAGCTATAACCTGAACAGTTATTTAAACGACAAACTTCATTGAAACTCGACCGTGAGCAGATTCTTCAGGTCTTCACGGCCAGATTAAAAACTTTCCAGCTATTGTTATCATTAGGCTACCGTTTATCATTTAGTTTCAGATAATCAAGACAGACATATCTTTAGTTCATATTTAGAAAAGGCACTCACCTCATCTCTGACATCCTTTCACTTGGAGCTTGTGGAAAAGTACACGGATGGGACAGCGACAGTGGCGTAGCCAGAATTGTATTTTTGGGTGGGCCCGGGTAAAAGTGAGCGGGCACTAGGCTAACTAACGGGCGGAGTCCAGTGGCGTTGCGCAAATCCGCGGCCCCCAACAGCGAACTCAAGGGTGGGTGGGGGTTTGGTTACGTCGCAATAGCCTATTGTAAATGTTTGTTTTAAACCAGGAAGGCGAGCCAATGGATATCACACAAGTAATGTGAAAACTGTGAGCAAGAGTTATGCGGTGAACCTCTTAATCTCAGTCGATTCACTAGAAATTAAAAGTAAAATCTGACGGCGCTTTCGGCACATATTCTCTCAGAGACGACGAGAGACGTGTCTACTTCAGATGCTGATAACGGTTTAGCTATAGCTAAATGTTTTAATTTACTCCCTTAATATTTCTCTTGTGGCCCGAAAATAGGCTAGACGGAAAAAATAAAGAAAGAAATAAAGAGAGAAGAAATTTCGTGTTAAACTGTTTTTTTTTTCTTTTTTTTTAAAAAAGTTGGTGCTTGAAATAAAGCTTTTTCATTGATGATTGCAGTGTTAATAAATTTAATTATAGGCCTGTTACGGAACTGCCAGACACAGAGGTTAGTGTAGAAAAATAGTGAGTTTATTAATAATGATAGGGTGATACAACGGTGGTGAGAGTCCTTTGGTGAGGTAAGTGTCCTTTCTTGGAAGGATTGTGGATAGTGAGCTGGGATACTGAATGAGTCTCTGTCCCTTGGCAGGTTTGTGGCGGATAGGAATCCTGGAGAGCTCGCGAGTCTTTAGAGTCCACAGATGGCTAGGGATCTGGTGGTGAGAGGGAAGACAGAGGGTAAGTGACATCAGGTAAGTAATGCAGGAAAGTATACTCAGCTAGCAGTCCGCTTGTAGAGTGAAGGTCCGTATAGTATCTTTAAAGATCCAATGTGTAGGCAGCATTGTGACTTCAAGATCAGACGAATGACTGGAGTGAGGAGTGAGCTTAAGTAGAGCAGGCGTGATGAGCTGTGATGATGAGGAGCAGGTGTACATGATAATTAATCAAGTGCAGGTGAGGGTGATCAGTGATGGTGGAATACGGGCCATACTGTGACAGTACCTCCCCCTCCCGGACGGCGCGTCCCGCGACGTAATAACAAAACCTGGGAGGGGGGGTGGGCGCCCTGGATGTCGGTGGAAGACATGGACACAGGAAGGGCATCCAGGGCGGAACCGGAGTCAGGAAGCCATGGCGGGACAGGAGGTTCAGGAGGCCATGGTGGATCCGGGGCTTCGGGAGGACATGGCGGATCCGGGGCTTCGGGAGGCCATGGCGGATCCGGGGCTTCGGAAGGCCATGGCGGGACAGGAGGTTCAGGAGGCCATGGTGGATCCGAGGCTTCGGGAGGCCAAGGCGGATCCGGGGCTCCGGGAGGCCATGGCGGATCCGGGGCTCCGGGAGGCCATGGCGGATCCGGGGCTCCGGGAGGCCATGGCGGATCCGGGGCTCCGGGAGGCCATGGCGGATCCGGGGCTCCGGGAGGACATGGCGGATCCGGGGCTCCGGGAGGACATGGCGGATCTGGAGGCTCGGGAGGCCATGGCTTATAACTTTTGTGCAGCCATGGTGGGTCAGGGGTCTCCGTGGCCTTAGCTCTGGGCCCGGCCACCCAGGCAGAGGATATATAGCCCCCCCCCAAAATTTTCATGGGGAAGCTCCCCTCTGGTGGGCACTCTGGAGGAACGGGCACTAGGGGGCGCACTGGAGGAGCGGACACTAGGGGGCGCACTGGAGGAGCGGACACTAGGGGGCGCTCTGGAGGAGCGGACACTAGGGGGCGCTCTGGAGGAGCGGGCACTAGGGGGCGCTCTGGAGGAGCGGGCACTAGGGGGCGCTCTGGAGGAGCGGGCACTAGGGGGCGCTCTGGAGGAGCGGGCACTAGGGGGCGCTCTGGAGGAGCGGGCACTAGGGGGCGCTCTGGAGGAGCGGGCACTAGGGGGCGCTCTGGAGGCGCGGATTCAGGACGGCTGGACGGAACCAGCGGGAATACAGGACGGCTGGACGGAACCAGCGGGAATACAGGAGGGTACTGGCGTGGAGCAGCCACTGGAGGGCTCTGGCGTGGAGCAGCCACTGGAGGGCTCTGGCGTGGAGCAGCCACTGGAGGGCTCTGGCGTGGAGCAGCCACTGGAGGGCTCTGGCGTGGAGCAGCCACTGGAGGGCTCTGGCGTGGAGCAGCCACTGGAGGGCTCTGGCGTGGAGCAGCCACTGGAGGGCTCTGGCGTGGAGCAGCCACTGGAGGGCACTGGCGTGGAGCAGCCACTGGAGGGCACTGGCGTGGAGCAGCCACTGGAGGGCACTGGCGTGGAGCAGCCACTGGAGGGCACTGGCGTGGAGCGAGCTCTGGTGAGCTGGACGGAACCAGCAGAGGCTCAGGAGAGCTGGACGGAACCAGCAGGGGCTCAGGAGAGCTGGACGGAACCAGCAGGGGCTCAGGAGAGCTGGACGGAACCAGCAGGGGCTCAGGAGAGCTGGACGGAACCAGCAGGGGCTCAGGAGAGCTGGACGGAACCATCGTCGCCATCTCAGGCGGCGGAACCATCATCGTTGCTTCGGGCGGAACGCCGACTCGGGGTCTGAGGCTCTCCAGACACTTGAAGACAGTCTCCTGCCAGGTGAGGCTGGAAGTGTCTGGGAGCTTCAAGGGGTGATGGGCTGTGATCCCGAGCCGGAACAAGATCTTGAGGGCTCGATCCTCTAGTGAGCTGGAGAGGGCAAAAGCCACGAATTCCCTCACAAAATCCAGCGGTTCGTGGATTGCATAAGCCCTACTAATGAATGAAGCCTCCTCCATATCGGTGTGGTCCGCTTAACTTCTTCGGTTTGGTCTGATCTTCTGTTACGGAACTGCCAGACACAGAGGTTAGTGTAGAAAAATAGTGAGTTTATTAATAATGATAGGGTGATACAACGGTGGTGAGAGTCCTTTGGTGAGGTAAGTGTCCTTTCTTGGAAGGATTGTGGATAGTGAGCTGGGATACTGAATGAGTCTCTGTCCCTTGGCAGGTTTGTGGCGGATAGGAATCCTGGAGAGCTCGCGAGTCTTTAGAGTCCACAGATGGCTAGGGATCTGGTGGTGAGAGGGAAGACAGAGGGTAAGTGACATCAGGTAAGTAATGCAGGAAAGTATACTCAGCTAGCAGTCCGCTTGTAGAGTGAAGGTCCGTATAGTATCTTTAAAGATCCAATGTGTAGGCAGCATTGTGACTTCAAGATCAGACGAATGACTGGAGTGAGGAGTGAGCTTAAGTAGAGCAGGCGTGATGAGCTGTGATGATGAGGAGCAGGTGTACATGATAATTAATCAAGTGCAGGTGAGGGTGATCAGTGATGGTGGAATACGGGCCATACTGTGACAAGGCCTATAGGCTAATTCATTGTATAACAAACCTGTTTTGAAAGACCTTTTAAAAAACATTTTCAATGAGGAGTAATAGCCTAATCTTTATCCTCAGCGCGTCAGTTATGATGCCTTATGAAATTATTGCGGGGCAAATAAATTGTAATATTCATTTAATAATAAAAGTAACTTAATAATAATAGGCCTAATAATAAGAATGTAACAGGCCTGCATTAATTGAAAATGGCAAATTAGATATAACTAAAGTGTATAAAATTATTTTATCAAGAAATGTCAAGTTAATGATTTATTTATTTATTTGTTAATTCATTATTTAAATTAATAGGCCTACAAATTAGGAAACAGGTGCAGTTAATCGCCGGCGTCAGTCACAAAATTGATATATATGTATATATATATATACAAAAAAAAAAATAGGCTAATCTTTGTGAGGATGACTGGCAACAGCTGGTCTTAAATTATTTAGACACAGCACACCAAACGACTTTAAAAACACTGACTGAGCTGTAGTGTGTAGTGTGTAGTGTGCCTGTAGTGTGTTCCCGGCTTCACAGAATGAACCGGTTCTCCCGTGGAACTGAAAGTCTTACCGTTACTTGCGGACTGATGGACAGGCTCTCTCCCTCATGAGTGCAAGTTTTTAAAAGTATTTTTTACAGAATTATGCATTGCTGCTGTTTTTTCTAACATTTTCTAACACACAGCTGCAAATTACAGGCCAACTGAACTGGTGAACACGCACAAATTTACATGCAAGACAAGCCCGAAACAGCCTGGATAACAATCTGCGAACACTGCTGTCAATCAAACTCATTAAGAATTATGCAAAAACACATTTTATTTATTTTAATTATTTGAGATGTTATAATAGTCCTCTAATTGTGCTAAAATAGATTAAACAATAATTATTTAAACAAATATTATATTTGTATAATAAACTGGGGGGAGGGGGGCTTTCATCAGAGTGGGCGGGCCTGTGCCCGTCAGGCCCGTCCGCTGCCTACGCCCCTGCCGGATGTTTCACTAGCTCAGCTCATTGTGCAGTTTAGTGCTTTCATTTCCTGAAAGATGCGTCATGCCCGTTCAGTTGCATGCCAGTTTCGTTTTCAAAGATGCACAAAAGGCATATACAATCCAGAAACATCATGCTTTCTAGGAGCTACTCATGACATCCTAAAATAAATTACATAGCCTACATAATAATTGTACTTTGCTTGTTCAAATTGCTGACAAATCCTGCATTCCACTCATCCATAAAAGTTTCATAGCAACATAACGACCCAGGCCTTCTCAGCAAGCACTTAGTGATGAAAGACATGTGAAACAATTATAATAATAAACACCAAAAAGTTCTCATATATTTATAAGCTTGCCTTTGGGCCTAATCACGATTGTGCTCATGACAAACGAGCTATTTTTGACTTATTTTCTCATATCCCATGTGATCCAGCTGGGTCAGTTATTTATTTAGTTATTTATTGGTTTGTCTTCAGCTGCACTGAGTAAGAAGTTTAAAGGGATAGTTCACCCAAAAATGAAAATTCTGTCATCATTTTCTCACCCACAAGCTGTTCCAGACCTGTATGAATTTCTTTCTTCTGCTGAACAACAAAATAAGACATTTTGAAAAATGTTGTTGTGGTCCACTTAGACTTAAGTCATATTATCATGGTCATATTATAACAGTTTATTTTATATGCATTTCGTGTACTTGAAGAAGAGCTGTAAAACTTGTCACCATGATGCTAAAATACTTAAAACATTGTTATAAAGAACAATGGTAAATGCAATATACTTATGGCATAGCCTTTTCATTAAGATGAAAGATGACATGAAAAATCAACATGAGTTTAAATGCTGCATGTCTCCATTGAAAAAAACAACAACAACAATGTAGAGAGATTTACTTTTAATACAGTGCAGAATTTGTGCCAGAACGAAATGTGACCCACTCAGTCCACACCTCACAATGTAATCAAATACACACGTGTGTTACACTCTGCAGCTGACAAGTTAAATATTAAGGGCACAATTGAATGTCCTTGGGTCAGGCTGTCATTTACATTGTATTGCTGTCTAATGATTGAGGTGACTGGATCATGGGTTTAAATGTAAATGTTTTATTTTACCAGTACCTGATATATTTTTCTTTCATTGAGGGAACGTATAGCATAAAATTACTTACAATAATTTTTCTCACATAGAGATCTGAAGAGAAACTACCTTTTTATCAGCCCACATTACCTGTGGAATAGGTTTTGATCTGTACAAACAACTGCTTGAGAAAAACAGACAAGCAAACAAGCATTATATAGATTATGAATTTTATTTAAACTTTTAAGCTTAGTGTAAAGTGACTTTAGGGTAATGACAGTTTAGAAATACTGTAAAATATTTTTAGCCATTAATCTTAGAACATAAACATAAAGATGCAGTATATTATATATTTTCTGGTCACCTTTTCCTTAATCTCCATTATACAGTTATAGAATAAATAATCATAAAAGTGTCAGTACATGTAGCACACCCAAATACATATTGCATAATGTACATCTGATAGTGTAAACACATAATATATGATGACTTTACTGTAAGGACATCCTGAGTGCAGTAAGGTTACTGAGGAACTCATCGTTGTCTTCATAACTCAGAGCTTTCTCATAGCACTCAATGGCTTGATGTTTCTCCTCTTTTATCTTATGAAGGAACCCTAGTATCCCATAAGCCTCCCCTTCCAGTGAGTTTCTCTTAATCCGGTTGTCAGCGATCTTCTTTAACCTGTAGGCACTTGTCTTCCCTTCGATCCAATCCGGGCTTATCTTCAGACATTCCATGTAGTGTTTGATAGCTAACTGCTCACATCTGTGGCTGTACAGCTGGAATTCAGCATAATAAAAATTGACCACATTTAGACTGTCGTTTTTCTCTTCGGCTGCTTTGAAAGTGACCTGAAACAGCTCCTCAGCCCGCGACATGTCGTGGTTTTCTCCGTACAGCAGCGCTAGATTGCTCATTGCAGAAATGAAGGAGGCCGTCAGGCTGGTGGCCATTTCTAAATGATAGATGCATTGATCGCGAATCTGTTGAACTCTTGACCCTCTGGCATGGTGGCTTCCCTCCTGCAGCAGTTGGAGTTTCTTCATCTTATAGCAAAGAGCTAACTGATGGTGTATGAAACTTGAATTGGGTGAGCGTTCAAGCGCTCGCTTCAAAAGAGCAATTGACCTGTCCGCACCCCCTTGTTTCATGAAGATTTTCGCAACATATCGCATGACATGTGGGTGATCTGGAGATCTTTCTAAAGCCTTCTCTACCAAGCTTTCAGCCTCTCTGAACCTCTTGTAAAAAATCAGTCGCATGCTTAAGAGGACTTTGAGAACGTCATCATCTGGATTCGTGTCAATGGCCCGTCTCAGTTGCTTTATTGTAGGCGAATCCTCCAAAGTGAAACTCTCGTTTTCGGTGCGATACAGAGCAATGGCATAACCAGCATTCCATTCACCTCCTTCAGGTTCCAGATCTAAAGCCTTCCTGAAACATTGTTTGGCTCTATCGTAATATTTGCGTGAGAATTTAAGAAAAGTCCATCCCTTCTCACCAAGCACCCCAGGAACAGATGAAAACTCTCCTGAACTCTCCTTTATCTCCTGAAGCTTCTTCAGATAACTTTCACATTCTGTGTAGTTCCTCATGTGGTAGTTTAACCAGGCAAGGTTTCCATAGGTGACAATGAGTGCCTTGTGAAATTCATCCCCATGGCATTCCATGTGTAGCTCCACAGATGTCATGAGGTTGTTATGTGCCTTCTCGTGAAACCCCAGAAGGAACTGGACATATGCCAGAGCACTGTAAGTTCGGGCAAGTCCTTCTTTCTTTAAGGGGTCCAACTTAATCTGTTCTTCCAGTCTATTGAGAAGATCATTTAGATCTGTATCATCTTTCATCAGAGCCCAGGTGAAGTGGCATTCCAGCTGGTGAAGTTTTGTTCTCAGAGTTCTGTCCGGATCCATATCTGGTAAAAGTGAAGAAAAAAAAGTGGTAAAAGTCATTCGCAATTCTTATATATTGTCAGCGTTGTCTCACTTATATATGTTTAAATATATATGTATGTATATATATATATATATATACATATATACATACATATATATTTAAACATGCAAAAACTGTCCAATATAGCTTTTATAGTATATTTACATAAATGTATTTTCAATCATTTTAGTTACTTATATTTCTTATGCATTTTTGGTCATTTTAGTAATGTATGTTTTATTTAAATGTATTTATTCTGTCCAAAATATATTTTGAAAAAAGTACATTTATTAAAAATGTAATATTAAAATTGGAAATGCATTCATTAATTATTTTGCCTCTCTAAATATTAAATAGCTTTGCTAAAACCACTGTAGACCAACTGCAAAAACCTTTGTAATTGTAAGCATGCACTTACCTTATCTAGGACGTCTGTGACTGTGCGATAAATGTTTCAGAATCTACTTGATGAAGAAGTTGTGCAGGCTTTATTGACCTCTCCTAGAGATGGGAGTGTTAAACTCAGAATGAAAACTGAAACCTTGGCTGAAGAGAGAGGGAAAGAGAGATAGCAAAAGACAGAGAGCTAAGGCTGCATAAAATTAAGTGTAATATTTGGTAGTTAAATGAAGGCTGTGTAAACCAGACATATTTCTTTAGCATACGTATTTCTTTGTTTTACCGTCACATTCAGCTAAGAGACAATGACAATAAAACTGTACATAAAAAAATCGTTTTTGTTTTATTTTTTTAGTTATATATATTTTATTTATATATAGTGACATGTATATATAAACACACATATATATATACAAGAGATTGTTTAAAGTAAAAGTAAGTTTGCTACTGACTCACTCATAAAGACAGTCTTGTCACCACTAACACCCAGAATGTTTCTCAATTTCAAATACTATTAAATACTACTATTATTTATATAAACATTATTCAGCCACTGACTAATATATATATATATATATATATATATATATATATATATATACACATACATACTTTTCTTTATTTTATTTCCACTTTTTTGTACTATTCTAGCTTATACACTGCATTGTGTTCTTCATTTGTCTCTTTGGATAAAAGCATCTGATAAAAGAATGAATGTAAAAACTAATAAGTGTGCATTAAAAGCATTACAGTAAGTCAGGGGTGCCCAACCCTGTTCCTGGAGATCTACCTTCCTGTAGAGTTCAGCTCCAACCCTGATCAAACACAACTGAACCAACTAATTAGGATCTGAAGGAGCACTTGAATAATTACAGACAGGTGAGTTTGATCAGGGTTGGAACTGAACTCTGCAGGAAGGTAGATCTCCAGGAACAGGGTTGGGCACCCCTGCAGTAAGTTTTTTGATAAAAGTATGTATAAGTAAGAAAGTTAAAATTTCAGTCCCTTAGCAAAGTCTTTTGACAGCTCATCAGTATGTGAGCAGTGCTGTTGGGCTCTTTGCAGATACTCCTTTGCTTGTGTCTCCTGCTTATCTTCAGAGGATATAAAAGCCAAAATCTCGAATGCTTCTCTGACTTTCTGCCTGGTATTGAGATTCCTTTCTGCGATTAATCTGAGCTTCTTGCCAGCTTGTTTTCTTTTGTAGCTGTCGATAGGAATCATGTATGCTGACTTGAACTGACTGACAGCTTGGTCTTCAACCTTTTTCTTGTAGAGCAGGAATATACCATAGTATGTGTAGCAGTGCTGCTTATTAGACTCACTGAGAGCCTTGTCATCTATCAGGCTGCAGAAAATCTTCTCGGCCTGTTCAAGTTGCCGGTTCTCCCCATAGGCCTCTGCTAAATTTACTTTGGCATAAATATTGTTAGGCTTCAGCTCTACAGACTTTGAGAAGTGCTGGATACATTCAGCCACCTTAGCAGATTTCTGAGCAGCAGGAACACGTCTACCGGGCCTCCTCTCCTCCAACATCTGAATAAGCAGCTGTTTATGGCAAAGGCCGATTTGATGGTGCAGGAAGGAGGAGTTTGGGGCCTGCTCCACTGCCCTAGTGAGGACAGACAGTGATTCTTTAATGGAGCCCTCTGCCCTGAAATATATAGCCACATATCTGGTGACTTGTGGGACGTCAGGAGACAACCCGAGGGCCTCTTTTATAAGGTTCTGGGCTTCCTGTCTCCTTGACCTCTGGAGTTTCAGAGCCAAAAGTACCATGATCTCAGTGTTTGTGGGATCCAGGCTGAGAGACTTTCTTAGCTGTTCGGTGACTGTTCCAGTGTCTTCTGCTTTGTTCATGCCGTCTATCCTGTAAAGCACTATTGCGTAGCCTTCATTAAAAAACATGTTGTCTGGTTCTGCCTCAAGAGCCTTAGAGAAACTCTCTTTTGCTTGCTCATAGAACGTTCCTCCAAGCCTCAGAAAGCTCCAGCCTTTCTCACCATGTACTACGGGCAAGCTGCAGGAGTAATCTGATGAACCTGGTATGTCCTTGCATATACTTTTCATCTTGTTCAAGTAATCTTCCACATCATTTAGCCTCTGCAAGTGATAATGTACCCATGCAAAGCTGGAGAACGTCACAAGGAACTCGGCTTTCCTTCTCTGGTCTTCCCTTAATGCCTGTTCAGCCTTTTGAAGGTAATCAAGTGCATTCTCAGTTTTACCCTCCAGGTGGCTGATAAAAGCCAGAAGGTTGAAATATGTAGCATGATACTTTTGTGGAAAAAAACTGATCCTATCATGGAGTCTGTCTGGTAAGCTGTTCAAATCCCTTATGTCTGATTTTTCTACTCCCCATGTAAAAAGACACTCCAGCTGCCTGAGCTTAGCTTCCATGTCTTTGTTGCTGGAGACACGAGGAAAAGAAATGATGTGTTTTTTTATAATACCTCTGATAATTTTCAAGGTATGTAGGCTACTGGCAGTATATTTTTATAAATAACCACAGTACTGCACATTGCAAAACAAATTAAGATTGAAAGTTTAGATAGATATGTTATGAAAAAAAGACTGCTACGAGATATAGGCCAACATCAACTGAGGAACATGCAAATGACCTATTGACTACAGGGTGATTTAGACATGTTTGCTTAAGATTAGTCAGCACATGCGAGTCAATAGGCTACATTTAAACTGCACGTTTGGTTAAATGTGTTATTTACAGTAGGTTCTATTCCCTCCTACCTCATTTTATATTTCAGGATGCGTTCTTTCCCTTCGGTCTGCGTATTGAAAGATTCGATGTCACGAAAACGAAACTAAAATGGTAGAGATAGGTTTCGCTTTCGTGACACGCTGTGAAAGCAGACGTGTTGATCTATATTTAAATTACTTTTGATTTTTGTTTGTCATAAACCCATAATGTATGAAAGTATATTATTTACATATATATACACACACACATATATATATATATATATATATATATATATACTGCCGTTCAAAAGTAATACAATAACAAACAAACAAATAAGTAAATAGAGCATTTATGAATATATATTGCCCCTGCAAATGCTCTATTTACTTATTTATTTGTTTGTTTGTTATTGTATAGGCCTAACTTTTGAACGGCACTGTATGTATATATATATATATATATATATATATGTGTGTGTGTGTGTGTGTGTGTGTGTGTGTGTTTTATATTTTATATAATATATGTATAATTATTGAATTTTAATATTTTTTTGCATATAATAATGTCTTAAACCAAGCATTTTGTCATGTCCCTGAGGCACTTCACTGAGTTTGTACTTAGACATTTATTAACTAAATGTACAACCCCAAATCAGAAAAAGTTGGGACAGTATGGAAAACGCAAATAAAAAAAGAAAGTAGTGATTTCTAAATTTACTTTGACTTGTATTTCATTGCAGACAATATGAACACAAAATATTTCATGTTTTGTCTGGTCAACTTCATGTCATTTGTAAATATACATCCTTTCCTGTCATTCAGACCTGCAACACATTCCAAAAAAAGTTGGGACAGGAGCAATTTAGGGATAGTAATGAGGTAAATTGGTTAAATAATGATGTGATTTGAAACAGTTGATGTCAACAGGTGATTGTAATTATGATTTGGTACAAAAGCAGCATCCAAGAAAGGTCTAGTCCTTTAGGAGCAAAGATGGGCCGAGGATCGCCAGTTTGCCAACAAATACGTGAGAAAATTATTGAAATGTTTAAAAACAATGTTCCTCAAAGAAAGGTAGGAAGAGATTTGGATATTTCACCTTCAACAGTGCATAACATAATTAAAAGATTCAAGGAATCTGGAGGAATTTCAGTGCGTAAAGGACAAGGGCGCAAGCCTAAGCTGAACAACCGTGATCTCCGATCCCTCAGGCGGCACTGCATCAAGAATCGTCATTCATCTATAAGCGATATCACCACATGGGCTCAGGACTACTTTGGCAAACCTTTGTCAAGTACCACAACACGTAGTTACATCCACAAATGCCAGTTAAAACTGTACTGTGCCAAAAGGAAGCCCTATGTTAACAGTGTCCAGAAGCGCCGTCGACTTCTCTGGGCTCGGAGGCATCTGGAATGGACCATCACACAGTGGAAACGTGTACTGTGGTCAGATGAATCAGTATTTCAGGTATTTTTTGGGAGGAATGGACGCCGTGTGCTCCGGACCAAAGAAGAAAAGGATCATCCAGACTGTTACCAGCAACAAGTCCAAAAGCCAGGGTCTGTCATGGTATGGGGTTGTGTCAGTGCCCTTGGCAAAGGTAACTTGCACTTCTGTGATGGCACCATTAATGCTGAAAAGTATTTTGGAGCACAATATGCTGCCTTCAAGAAGACATCTTTTCCAGGGACGTCCATGCATATTTCAACAAGACAATGCAAAACCACATTCTGCACACATTACAAAGTCCTGGCTGCGGAGGAAGAGAGTACGGGTACTTGACTGGCCTGCCTGCAGTCCCGACCTGTCTCCAATAGAGAATGTGTGGCGCATTTTGAAGCGCAAAATGCGACAACGAAGACCCCGTACTTGACTTGTTTGCAGGAAGAATGGGACAAAATTACACCTGAAACACTTCATCACTTGGTGTCTTCAGTCCCTAAACGTCTTTTAAGTGTTGTGAAAAGGAATGGCAACATTACAAAGTGGTAAATGCTTTACTGTCCCAACTTTTTTTGGAATGTGTTGCAGGTCTGAATGACAGGAAAGGATGTATATTTACAAATGACATGAAGTTGACCAGACAAAACATGAAATATTTTGTGTTCATATTGTCTGCAATGAAATACAAGTCAAAGTAAATTTAGAAATCACTACTTTCTTTTTTTATTTGCGTTTTCCATACTGTCCCAACTTTTTCTGATTTGGGGTTGTACATAGTTTGTATGATTTTTTTTTTTTTTTTTTTTTGCAATAATGTAAGCATTTATTTGTGTTCCTTTCTTGTGAAAAATATTTTTCAAAAAACGTCTCCACACATATGTGACATCATTTACCAGAAATCATTCATGGCAAGGCGAGGCAAGGAGTATTAGTCAGGGAGGGTACTGTCAAGCTCAATACTGTTACATAAAACTAAGATGGAAAATTATTATTTTTCAACATTTTATTTGAATCCATAAGTATTCAAATAAATTTTCAAATGCATTTATTTGCTTTATGGTACTCTCCTACACTACATGAGGAGCAGTGGCCATTTTGAGTGCAAAACCACAACCCCGTATATTTCTCATTGTTACATGGTTATAAACTTGTAACAGGGTTGAGTTATTAACTTAATTTATTAATCATTTTAATTTAAAATAAAATTTAAAATAATAAAATAGTCATCGTTTCAGTAGATATATACTTACCAAAATCATGGCAACTCATAACTTTTTCAAGCATCATACATCAGAAATTGCACCCACATTTGCAGCAGAATGACAATGTTGGCAATGCATATATGTTGACACAGAAAGAAGGGGATAATATGAGAGAGAAACAAAATCAAACATTTTAATTGGAGGCAATGTATCCCTTCAAATGTGTAACAGTCTTCAACCCCGTCACACCATGTCACATTATATATATATATGAAGAGTTCATTTCCAAAAACAAATTTAAAGGTGCTGTATGTAGGATTTTGACTCTACTAAAGCATAAAAATACCATAATATGGTTGCAGATATTTAAGAAACATGCTAAATTAACATACTTGTTTATCTGAAAAACAATGCTATAGTTAGTAATCCTTCTTTGAATATGTGCGGTCCGGCCCGGAATGTCTGTGTTTGTTATGGTTTGTGAAACCCACCCACTGCCAGTTTACCCAATTGTATTTCGGCACCCCGGGTTGCCAGTTGGCGGAAAACGCCGCGTATTTCATTTCATTCATCGTCATGTGTGCCCATTCCTGTTGGTGTCGTTAATCTGGCATCCTGCGCGTGCGTCAAGTCTGAGGAGGAGGGGCTGGTGAAATAAACCGTCTCCAATATTTTGAATTTGGACTGCAATACCTAGTTCAACCGCTGGGTGTCAATCCTACATACAGCACATACTACATACATAATTTTCAAAAATCATGTTTTTTCATTGTGCATTCCAAATAATCACAATCAAACTGCAGTTGGATTATTTTGATTAGGTTAAAAAATAACAACAACAAAAATTCAGCTAACACAATAAAACACAATAAAAACATGATAACATAATAAAAACATAATATTTGAACATTTAAAAAAAGTAGTTATCTGTTTTTGCAAATAAACTCTTCATATATATATATATATATATGGAAAAAAAATAGGGAAGACGATTAAGAAAGCATTACTTGCATTTCTTTAAATATATTTTTTACAAAAATAAAGAGACCATAGACAGTTTTATTTAGATTTAGTCCTATAAAAATGTGATAAATATTAATTTTTGTATCATTAAATTGTTATGAGGGACACATGACCAGACGGTATGTTTGTTTTCTAACAAGTTCTGTGTAAAATCTCTTTTAAACCAATCCCATTTTGTCCGTTATGGGGTTGAGGAAAAGGGTGTCTAAAAAAATAAAAAATAAAAAAAACTGAAAATAATAAAAGTTCTTTAATGCCTGATGCTTTAAAACTTGAAGAAGTTTGATATGTGCCTAATGATGTGGGGTATTTTGAAAATAAATTAGTTGAAAAAAATGTAGGCCTATATTCCAAGTTGTCCTGTAAAAATGTGAAAATGATTGATAAATAAATATATATATATAACGAGAGAGGGGCGGTATAATGTATAATACGAGTATAATCAGAGCGTGTCAAACAAATAAAAAACATCTTGATAACTCGAGTGTCGCAGCAGCACTTACCTCTTAAAAACACCAGACGGCGGTGTTTACCTAATAAAACTGGAATATCTAAGTCTCATTCTGTTCCTGGAGATACTCTTACAGAAGTTGAAAGTGACACACGGAAAATGAATATTAACTGTCATTTGTAGGATTAATAGATATTTTATCAGGTTAAAAAAAATCGGAATTTGGAATATCAATATCAAGTGGGACTGTGCGAGATTAACTGCTTGAGCTGCTATCTAAACAGAAAAACAGTGCCATCTCCTAATGGTAAGTTCGTTTACAGGTTCTGAATCTTACCTCATTCTTTTGTGTCGTTTGTTTAGTTATTCTCTCTGCATTGTGATTCAACACACTGGCTTTCCATCATCGTTTATATTATAGTTTTTTTTTTGTAGGCTAACAAACAATTTTCTGTCTCTATAGTTGCTTCTTGCAGGATTTCTATATTTACGGATTTATATAGTTACCTATCTGATTAAAATGACAAAACTCTCAAAATACTCTCTCTGAGATCTCACACGGTCGCAAAATATTCTGGAAATTCCAACAGGAAGAACCATTTTAGGAGGGTTGAAGCGCATGCAAGTGGAAAGGGGCGGGGCTGTATGCTTTATAAGCCAGCATGTGCTGCCATTCAGAAACAGAACTGAAGAAATTACAATGTTTGTACTACAGTACATCTGGGACAGCATTCTGCAGTACGAGACCGTGCTAAGGTCTCCATATTTCCCAGTTCTCTTCTCAATTACTGTCTACCTAAGCTTCTGCCTGCCCTTTGTCGTTCTGGATGCCCTATCACCTAGGGTGGCACTGATAAGGAGATACAAGATTCAACAGAAAACCAGCGTGTCTTGGACGATGATATGGAGCTGCCTCGCACTCTCACTCTACAACCATGCCATGTACATCTTCCCACTGAGTATCCTGAACTGGTACTGGAGACCTGTCAGCTACACAGCCATGGCACCTGGGCTCCTGCGAGTCATCTGGGACCTTGCTGCCTGCCTGCTTCTCTTTGACTTCCAGTACTTTGTATGGCATCTGCTGCATCACAAAGTGCCTTGGCTCTACCGCACTTTCCATAAGGTGCATCACAAATACACGTCCACCTTCGCTCTGGCCACTGAGTACTCAGGGGCTTGGGAGACTCTGTCGTTGGGTTTCTTCGCTGCTGTGAATCCTATGTTACTGGGTGTTCATCCTATGACAGAGATGCTTTTCCATATGCTGAATATGTGGCTGTCAGTTGAGGACCACTGTGGCTATGACCTGCCATGGGCGACACACAGACTGGTGCCTTTTGGTCTGTATGGAGGAGCTCCGCACCATGATGTCCACCATCAGAAGTTCAAGTCCAACTATGCTCCGTACTTCACTCACTGGGACAAGCTCTTTGGGACACTGCACTCTGAATGAACTGAGCAAATGGAACAAACTACATGAACTGATTTCATCTGTCTTTTTTGTAAAAAGTGCATTACCATTCTATGAATGAATACCTTTGACTCTAAAACTTTTTGGAAAAAAAGTTGCTTTATAATTCATGTGTGCTAAATTAATGTACTCATTTATTTATTTAATGTCTG
Source organism: Aspiorhynchus laticeps (assembly GCA_023376895.1). Lineage (NCBI taxonomy): Eukaryota > Metazoa > Chordata > Actinopteri > Cypriniformes > Cyprinidae > Aspiorhynchus > Aspiorhynchus laticeps. Next base: position 5,363,595 of record CM041809.1, read on the forward strand.
TATTTAAGTGTGACTAAGAAAAATGATCAGAGATATGACTATGCTATGTCTAAGGACTATGTGAAGTATATTTGTTAACCTTAACCTTATATATTTTATTTATTTATAAGCCTGTTTTGATACTGGATGTTTTAAACTGGAACATGAAGAACAAATCTAACTAATGGCAATAAAGCTATGAGGTAAATAATAATTCTATGTTTGTGTTTTCATTTTGCATATTAAGAATAGTGCAAAGAAAATTATAATTATATATCATGACTTATGTTACAATTTTTTTCTCAGAATAAAGTATGGCTAAATTGATTTGGGGAAGTTAGCTAAAAATATATATTAAAATAACCCAATATTAATGACACATAAAATTAATTCATTCTCAATATGTATTAAAATTGTATTCAATAATTCAAGTATTTAACCAACAAATAATGACTAACATAAGACACTGAAATTATACATGGGTACATTATTTATCTTATTAATGAAACAAGTTAATGAATTACATACAGTATGTGCAGATACATTATGAAACCATGCCAAATAACAGTGAAAATGACATGCACTGCAATCTTTTTAAATCATGCTTTACAAGTAATGAAATATGACTATGTTATGGGCTCATGTCTAGCAATTGTGGCCCTGGAACTGTTTCTATTAACAGGGGAAAAAAGAAAAAAGAAATAAAAAGGAGAAATTATCAGATTCAGATTTTAATTTTGCTACAAAAAAAAATCCCAGTTAGGAAAAGATCTTAAAACGCTAAACCAAAACCATCTAAAATAATAATCATCACTGACTGAGTTGTCATTTTGGTATTATTAACTCACAGTTCCAGTAGCTCATGCCTCTAGAGAGAGAGTGTGTGTGTGTGTTATTACAACGGACATCCTGAAAAACACAATGGAGTATTCCCCATGTGAGAATTCCCAGATTTGCTATAATTCCTGGCAATCACTAATTGAAATCCAAGCATGCTTTTGTTCTTTGCTTCTGGTGATTGAGTTCATATTTATTATTTGATCAAATCTACTGTGGATTGCCCTAAACAGTATTTGGAGACATTTGCACACTTAACCCAGATATTCATAGACTAATGTCTAAAGTATCCAAATACCTTTTCTGGGTCCACTGTACGTAGACGTTATTATTGTGAACTCTCTTCTAGTCCATATTTACTTTCGTGAAGACCACTATAATGTTCTCACACTTTATTTATTTATTTATTTATTTGTGTGTGTGTATGACAGCTTATACATAAGCTGTCAAATTTTTACACCAATGAAAATCAGCAGAATTTCCAATCATCCTTGTGGAACCTGTTTATCTTCATACATGCTTTTCTGCCCTTATCACTTCTAGCGGTTTGTGCAGTAATCTTAAAAAACTGGCTACCTTAATATACTCCTTAGTTTGAGTTTCAGTGTGTGGGAAGAAGACATTGTATGCTTAAATGACCGTCACTAACTGTGAATTTAAGAGGAAATAACAGATTTAAATGTGCAACTGTCAATTATCATCACTCTGTTAATAATATCTGCTTTCAGCATTCTTTAACAGATCTCAAATACACTTGTACATATTTTTTTTTTAATCATACAAAAATCACAACAGTGGCTGCCAGAACTTTACTATAAAAATACAAGAATTATGGCATTTTGATGGACCTGTATATGTCATTAAATGATTTAATCTTAATATGCTAACATATTTGAGCTGTTATATCTGTTTTGCTGTAAAACGTGCTATTAATAACATAATGGAAGGACTAAAGTTCATCAGATTAAGGCCTCCATCATTGCTGGCCAATAATAACAAAAAAGTATGGTTACTCACACAAATACAAAACACCATTATGGTAACACGTATCACACATAATTAATGCAATAAACATTAACTGAATGTGTATCACAACAGAAAACACTACAATAATGATTACATAAATGATAACAAAATTAACTTTTTTTCATTATAAATAAATGTGATGTTTTATGCTGGGAATTCTAGGAATGTCCTTTTCCTTGTTAATTATAGGGGAATTCATACTTTTCATACATATTTTACTGACAATGTATTGCCTTCTTGAGTATAATACAAATGCATACTCTATAGTGGTAACAAATATTTTACAGTTAAATTATACATCTTTTAAGATATAATTTTACCATATGATAATATAACTTTTTACATTCTTTTTCAGTTTAAATCACTAACAATCACGGTGTAGTTCATGGCTGCATTTCAATATACAACAACATTAAAAAATCAATGAAATATTTAAAATAGAATGCATGGTTTGAAATTGTATTTTTTGTGTGAGTTTTCTGCAATAAATTATGAATACCTGTAAAAAAATAAAAAAATAAAAACAATGTTAACAATGTAAAAGAAAAGAGATCAGTGCTTGTATACCATGTCTGCTGTCTGTATATGTGTGGTTTCCAGGAGTATGGGGGACTCCGACGTGAGGTTAGACATCCTTTTTAGCAGACAAAACCCAAATATATATAAAAAAAAAAAGATAAAATCAGTTCTGATGAATCGTGTCATATCAGAGAATATGAAACTGTAAAACTGATTTGCCAATGACCTGAAAAGCGTTTGAAAACTTTGATGTTTTTAAGCACAATCACTGATCTACAGGAGAAATTTCAAAAGTCAGACAGACAATGATAGCTATTCTTAACCACAAAAGTGAAAGAGGAAAAAGAACCAGAAGAAACAGCAAAAGTGAGAGTATGCTAAAAATCCCTTTCCTCTATGTAAAAAAATGTAACTACACACATCCTCCTTAGTCATGAAGCTTGCATAATACTCAGAGAACAAAAGGTTGGCTTTTGATCTTGCCTTTGGGGATACTGAAACAATATGACGTATTGTGCAACTTCTTGTGCAAGTTCAGACAGACAGTTTTGTAAAAGGAGATCTGGCTCCTACGCAATTATTATGCTTCCAAACTGAGGACATCATGAAGACTTTTTAGATTTTGACATTTAGACATTTTAAAACTAAACTGCATTGTATTACCAAGTGCATGTACAAGCAATGTTGATGCTAACCAAGATTAGTCAGACAGAAGGTCTGCAATATAAGGTTTAACCTAAGCTAATTCTAAGAAGCAATGATAAGAAGGTAAAATTCAGCTAAATGTCTCCTGTCCCTTCTAATTAAAATATTTTATTTCAAATAATGACTTTGCAATGTAATCATCCTTACAAAGTATGTAAATACATGAATATAAAACTACATATGTTATTATAGGCCAGGCTTAAAATGTAACACAACATCCCCCGGTTTCACAGACAAGGCTTAAACCTAGTCCCAGACTAAACTGTAAATCAGAGCTGTTTCAACTGAAAGCAACTTGCACTGACTGATCTTAAAATATCAGTGCCTTTGTTTTGTCTCAAGATGGACACCAGCAATGTTTTTTCTAAGGCACTTTATAAACATTACTTAAATGTCTTAATTGATCTATGGCCTAGTCCTGGTTTAGTCTAAGCCCTGTCTGTGAAACCAGGCCCATGTCTTTTACTTGATAAAGGTTGGGGACCCCTGATTTAATGTGTACAGTGATGCTGAAAGAGCAAACATCTCTCACACTTTCCACTGCATGATAGTGATCAATAGGTAATGGGTAGACAGTCCCCTATAACTGATTATGTGAACTGTACCAAATGTCAGTGCAGCATTCTTGAGTATATTGGGGTTTTGTTGTGGGCAGGAAACATATCTTATAGAACTCAGGGGAAAAACACTGGTGCTCAACTAAACAGTGGTATATGATCTGACTAAAACACAAACCCAGAAATTGTGTATTAGATACTGGTATATAGTAAATACTTGAAGAAAAGAAAGACAGAATTATAACAGTTTCAGTTTTAATTTTACAACACAAATGGGGTATTTGTCCTCAGACAAGTACAATTCAACAGAAAGTGTATAATGTGTATGTAATGTCCATGCGCAAGGGGGTTTCCAGAGTCAGGACCAGCTCGCCTCAAGCATTTAATGGGTTATACAGTAGGCACCATTGTGATATCCACCATATAAATGATTGCTATAAAAAAAATACAAGCATTATGGCATTTTGGTGGACCTGTATACTGTGTCATTTAATGATTTAATGTTAATTTGCTAACGTCTTTGAGCTGTCGCAATCTGTTTTGCTGTAGAATGTGCTTTTAATAGCGTAACGGAAGGACTAAAGTTCATCAGATTAGGGCTTCCATCATTGATGGCAATAATAACAAAAAAGTACAGGGTTATTCACCCAAATACAAATGGCATTATGGTAACACGTATCACACAAAATTTATGCAATAAACATTAACTGAATAACATATTGCAAACTTTGTTACAAACTTCATATTACTAACCCAAAATTTGTATTAAAATATTGGTGTATATAGTAAAATGCTTGAGGAAAATAAAGAGAGAATTATAACAGCAGTTTTCAATTTTAATATTTTGTTATATATATATATATTTACAAAAATGGGGTATTTGTCCTCAGACAAGTAATAATCAACAGAAATGATTAATGCGTGTGTAATATTCATGCGCAAGGGGGTTTCCAGAGTCAGGACCAACTGGCCTCAAGCATTTAATGAGTTATACAGTAGGCACCAATGTGCTATTGACAATCTATTTCAAAATAGATGTAAGCTGTTTCCTGTAAATGTGTGAGAGATCTGATTCATTTTCCAATAAAAAATACAAGTTTGCAATATCATGCAGCATAAAAGGTTGTCTTTGTACAGATAAAATAACTGGAAGTGGCTGACCGGAAGCCTTGCACATTCAAGGTAAAATGATAATGTTAAAAAAAAATAAAAAATAAAAATTATAGACTAAACCAGGTTTAGTCCTCCAGGGAAAGTACAAGTTCAGTTTGGAGACAATTATCATCACCTGCCTGTGCTGACATCAGTTTCTTATGAAATGAGGAACTTGTGACGTGAGCAATGATCATGCTTCTGTACGAATACATAAATCTGCCAAAAGACTTCACTGTAATCAAAAGTGCCTCAGAGAACACACACACAAAAAAAATGTTCCTACTCATTTCCAGACCCAAGGATATTTCATTTGATTTACTGGCATGCATATCAGGAGCACCAAATCAAGTTTCTACAGGCATTTTACAGTTTAATTACTGACTAATAGAGAAAAAGGCATCAACTGTAAAATGTTTAAACTTGTTTCATTGTCACTTAAAATCTGTATCATGAAAAATGCTTTTCACAGGAAACTTTCTTGAGAAATATTTGACCCATTAAATACTTTTCAGTATTGTAGAAAGGATCCGTTAAGCCATGTCAAAACAGACAGCATTGAACATGCACATGCACTAGATAAAGTACAAATTACACCTTAGTTGAAACTGGATGGTGGCATACTGATCCTAAGATATTCACACATATATCTGAGCCCATTGTGTGCATTTGTCATGCTTAGTGAGCACTTTCACACCATGATTCCATGATTCTTTGGTAAGTGTTGGCCTAAAAAAGATATGTCATTACTGAACAGGATATGAGCCAGGCTAAGTCCTTAATGAAATCCATGCAGCAGATGAATGCTGTAAAGCTTTTGAGTTTCTGGTGTATGGCAACATTTATGTGTCACAGATTTACAGCTTAACGCCAAAGTATTTCTCAGAAAACAAGGAAGGTGGGGGATGAGGGATGGTGGATGGGGGTTACTTCAATGGCTGTGTCTGAAATTGCCCCATCTACATTTTTCCTAGGGAGCCAACTGCATTTTAAATTAGGGGAGGCACTTTTTGGGGAAGTTGCATTCAAAAAGACGATAACAAATCACTTCAAATCATGAAGTTGTGAGACAAATAATCATTATCTCTCAGTGACTGAACGAGCTGTAAATTTTCCTTCATGTTCAAGAAATGCAGTTATTAGAGAGAGAACCAGAGAGAGATGTTATGTGTATATAGCTACCAAATGGTTAATCCATTGTATTTGTTTGCTTTATTGTATATAATTGTTTATAATTATTAGAGACATTGTCTACTTTTTCCCTATTTTGTTGTTGTTGTTTCCCTTTTCTTTTATATTATTACTTTGGTGATGTAATTATATTCTGTATTTACATATACTTAAAATGCTTTGAAATAACTTAAATTATTTGGTAAGGAATGCGGTGAAGACTTGCCTAGAACTACTCTAGCCTTGCGTTCCATTTCCCTAAAAATAATTGCATGTCAGTTCACTTCAGTTCCAGTCCCGCTCAAATACACCTGCCAGTAATTATCAAGTAACAGTGAACACTTTGATTAGCTGGTTCAGGTGTGTTTGACTGGGGTTGGAGCTGAACTCTGAAGGACAGCAGGGTTGGAGACCCCAGGTATATCATATTTGATACATGAGGCCTCTAAATTATCAATGTGACCAAAACTTAGCTGAAAATCTTTTTCACAATCTACTACATGCCTTCTGGCCTCTGATTGATAGTCATACTGTTTTAGCAGGTAAAAGGCTGTTTAGTTTAATTCTAAACCTGCAGGTCATGGTATACGTTGTCGCAATCATTTTTTAAATTTATTTATATAGCGCTTTTTACAATACAGATTGTGTCAAAGCAGATTTACAGTATTAAACATGATCATGTCTTGTTTAGTTTCATAGTTTCATTGTCATGTTCTGTTTAGTTTCTAGGTCACGGTTGTCTTGAGTTCTTGTTTATTTAAGGTTTACAATTAGTTGCTTACCTGTTTTACTTTAACCCAGGGGTCACCAGACACGGTCCTGGAGGGCCGGTGTCCAGCAGAGTTTAGCTCCAACCCTAATCAAACACACCTGAAGCAGCTAATCAATCTCTTCCTAGGTATACTTGAAATTTCCAGGGAGGTGTGTTGAGGCAAGTTGGAGCTAAACTCTGCAGGACACCGGCCCTCCAGGATCAAGTTTGGTGACCCCTGCTTTAACTGTTCGCTGCTGGTTGAATGACCTGCCCAACTCAATCCGAGCAGCTGAGTCTTTAGCCATCTTCAAGACACAACTCTTCCATCTACACTTGACCCTCTAACACTAGCACTCTCTATTTTATTTCTATTCTATACTTGTTTTCTTTTTTATTTATTAAAAAACTTAACCTTCTAACACTAGCACTCTCTATTCTATTTCTTTTCCATATCTACTTGTTTTCTTTTTATTTAATAAAAAAACAATAAAAAATAAATAATTTATCCCACTAATACTTGCGTTCTGTATTCTTTTTCAATTCTATCTCTTTATTTATTATAACAAATACTAATAACTTGACCCTCCAACACTTGCTCTCTCTTATTTCTATTCTACTTATTTATTATTAAGATTAAAAAACTTGCTACAAATGGGACTTGTCACAGCACTTACATTAATGTTGCTCTTTTGTTGGTTCGATTGCTTCTATTATCCTCATTTTGTTAGTCGCTTTGGATAAAAGCGTCTGCTCAATGATTAAATGTAAATGTAAAGTCTGTGTAGTTCCCATTCATTTTGCGTCACTCATCTTGTATCTAAACTCTTGGATCTAAACTACAGGCACCTGTGACACGTGTTTTTGCTGTGAAATCTAAAGTAAAAGAATAACTTTTTAAATTGTTAATAATATATCAAGACATTTACTGGACTGAAACAACTTTTTAGGTTTACATATACATTTTTTAAAGACAAATCACATTAAAACATAAGTATTAAATGTGATACAACAAGCTTTTGAGTAATGTTTATTTGTACATCTCTTAATCATCTTTGTATTTTATTGCATTATATGTTTTGCCCCCCCACATTGAAAACTACTTCGACCATTAAACTTCACCATAAATATCATCTTAATTAACAAATTATTGGGAGATATAGCGTGACAACTGATATAGTGTTTTTCTGTAAGTAGGTAGTGTGTTTTGTAGGTAGTCTGTTATAGTCAACGAAGATATTCTAGCCTACTGTTAAAGAGATCGCTTAATCTGGGATAAAGAAAATAAACACTTTTACATCTTTAAAGTAATAAATCATAAACCTGTTTGTTCACCAGATGAGGAGCTCCTTTAAAAGAAGGAAATTCAAATTGAGGAACCTAATGACTAGAAAACCACAAATGAAAATGGAAAACAATGAGTGTTTGAGGTGGAACAGCCTTAAGGTTCCAAACCGCAATGGAATCTATAAATATATCATGGGTGACTCCAAGAGATTACACCCAGTTTAATTATAGGTGCGTTATTTTTGGTCAATGAGAAATAAAATCAGATCAATACAAACACATGATGCAACAGTAAAACACTAACCAAAAAAATTCTGAAACACACTCTAACTTACATATACTGAGTGCTACCTTTTTCAGCACTAAAATATTAGGCAATTTTTTTTACTCTCATAAAGAATAATCACTGTATTATTTACTGAGGTGTGATGCATGCTTACTGTAAACTCACTCCAAGAAGAACAATCATTATTGGGTCAGATCATGACATGAAAAGGCCTCGGGGCCAATTATCCATCAGGGTCCATAGTATTCATACTCCAAGGGCTGTAATCAGACATTTCTGTCATTGGTGATGGGGCCCTCTATTTCACCCTGTACCCGCAGGCCTTTGCTGCTATGTTTTCACTTCCTGGCTGACATATGTATGAGATCGACATGTGTAATGATAAAAGCCCATGATAATCCCCTGTAACTGGTTATGTGACCTGTCACAAATGTCAATGCATACCAAGCCTTGAATATCTATTTTTGTAGACACGTAACCTAAAGACCTCAGGGGAAAAACATGTAATACTTAGAATAAGGTTTGATCCAACAAAAATAATCCTGCAGTAGTAGAAAATTAAGACGTGTCAAAGCCGCAGTCAGGCGACTCAGAGAGGCTTTTGTTTTAGTACAAAATGTGAATGAAGGGTGTGATAGAGTTCAAGAAACATCACTCAGGCCAAAGACATAGGCCTACATTAAAAGCTTTACTTCTGCTTTTTAGAGTCAGCCTTTAGGGCAACTTGAGCTGTGGAAAAACAGTTGAATCATATGTTGCATGGTTGTGAAAGCTATTAGTCATTTAAACAAACAACTTATTTGTCATGTTACTAATTATCAGTTAAAAAAATTCCATTACTTGTGGGAGATTAAGTAGGGTGAATGTAGCAATCCTAAACTAACACACTAGATTTTACACTACAATGATTCTAATTATGGAGACTTCAATGCTTTGAGTCTTGAATCGAAGTATTTTTTAACCAATTCATTGAAAAGAATGGCTCAACTGGATCAAACTTTCCAATACTATGTTAGACTGCTGATTTCCAGAGAAGATATGAACTAACCAATGTCTGCTGTTCCACCCATACTCTCTCCACCAGCTCACTCTGACTTTGTATGTTGTATGTTAAAAGTGCTTATTTGAATATCCTCAAAATATAGTTGTCACTATATTCATTTATTTATAATTATTACTCATTTCCCCATGTGTTTTATGCCATCACACACTTAATCTTACTGAATTAAATTATGGTCACACAGGCCTGTACTTGAACCTTATCTCAGCTATGAGGAACTAAATCTGTCCCTGATAAACAGCCAGTTACTAATTCAAAGAGACACCATAGAAATGAGTAAGATTGTTTCAAATAGACAAGTTCACATTTCATTTCAGCTGAAGGTAAAATGTGTTCACATGAAGAAACTGTGAGAGGAAGAGAGAAATTAACATGAGAGTAAATACTTTGATTAAATATGTTGCTAGTCAGTCTCTTTGATATGGACCTTAACATTTGCTTGATTTTTGACCAACACTCATTTTATATTTTTGACCAACACTCATTTTATCCTATACAGACTATAGTTTTGTCTTTTTATTTAAAGTCCTTTTTATTGATTTGGTCCCTAAATCTTGTTTGGCATTCAGAACTCATTGCATCAGAAGTCATTGTTCATGCTAAAATATTACTTGACAGCACTGTAAAAAAATATATTATTGAAAAAAGTTTTAAAAAATCCAAGGTATCTTGATGCATTCACATTTTTACATTCAGGTATTATCTTAATAATTGTACTAAGTACACTACTTGGTTTTGCAAATTTGAATTTGTTCATTCACTAAATGCAAAATACCCCAGTCAGTAAATTTGTCAGGACAACAACAGATTTCTTGTTCAGCAAATTTTCACCAGTTAATTACAATTATTGTTTCAATAGCCATGTAGTCTTGTATGACACTTATTATGTTATGTGAATTATGTTAATTTTGTTAGTGTAGTATCAATCATTATAACAGATAACTAGCATGTAGTGTACTGTAGGCCTCAACACTTGACAAACAAACCAATCAGTGACATTTAGTCATTTAGCAGACGCTTTTGTCCAAAGCGACTTACAAATGAGGGCAATAGAAGCAATCAAAAACCAACAAAAGAGCAACAACATGCAAGTGCTATGACAAGTCTTGGTTAGCCTAACGTAGTACACGTAGCAAGGTTTTTTTTTTTTTTTTTAAGAAAACAAATAGATAGAATATAGAAAAAATAAATCTAGTGTTAGTTTTTCAAGAACAGCTAGCAGTTACAGAATAAATATGCAGTTGATAGAGGGTCAAGTGTGTGTGTTTTTTTTTTAAATAAAAAGAAGACAGATAGATAAAATAGAATTAGAATAGAGAGTGCTAGAGTTAGAGGGTCAAATAAAGATGGAAGAGATGTGTTTTTAGCCGTTTCTTGAAGATGGCTAAGGATTCAGCTGCTCGTATTGAGTTGGGGAGGTCATTCCACCAGGTGGGAACATTTAATGAAAAAGTCTGTGAAAGTGATTTTGTGCCTCTTTGGGATGCCACAATAAAGCAACGTTCACTTGCAGAACGTATGCTCAGAGGGCACATAAGTCTGAAGTACTGAATTTAGGTAAAGTGGTGCAGAGCCAGTGGTGGTTTTGTAGGCAAACATTAATGCCTTGAATTTTATGCGGCAGCTATTGGTAGCCAGTGCAAATTGATAAACAGATGTGTGACGTGCGTTCTTTTCGGCTCATTAAAGATTAACCTTGCAGCGGCATTTTGGATTAATTATAGAGGTTTGATGGAATTGGCTGGAAGACCTGCCAAGAGAGCATTGCAATAGTCAAGTCTGGACAGAACAAGAGCTTGAACAAGAAGTTGTGTTGCATGTTCCGAAAGAAAGGGCCTGATCTTCCTAATATTGTATAAAGCAAATCTGCAGGACCGGGCAGTTTTAGCAATGTGCGTGGTCTGAGAAATTCAGCTTATCATCAGTGACATAAACAGTGACAATCAACAAATGTAGAAAGGTGAGCTCCTTATAGCACAACACAACAAATAACTAACAATAATGACAAAACAACAGCAAATGTTTAAATGAAGTCAGCAAACAACAACGATCCTTTAACCGTATAATTTATTCATGCTGCAATGCATAAAAAATAGACATATAGAGACATGCAGAAAGCTGTATGGTTGATAGAGTTGTAATATCGATATAAATCAAAGCAGCCTTGTACAAACTTGTTCTTCTTGAGACTTGCATTCTTGCGGCAATAGGAGACATCAAGCTTATCACACATACTGATTCACACTGCTTACTTGCGTCAGTTCAAGGCTTTCTCGTGTGATTTACTGAAAGTTAATATGAGCCCTATAAGGCTGAAGTATGGTATTGAGCAATCTGATCTGCCAATGGAGATGACAGTACAGAGGAAAGAGAGATATGGCGAGACAAACACATATGTAATAGTGATGTGTTAAACAACATTTCTGAGGAACAGAAACAGGAAGTTATATTGTTACAAATAAGTTACTATAACTTCTCCAGGATCCAAGGATTATCACAACAGTCTGATACCTTGCATGCACCCATAGGGACGTTTTGTAAAATGCAAAAAAAAATCAAGAATCTGTGATATGTTCATTCTTTTTAACCTTTATTTGATTGACAAAAGTACAAAGAAAAGATTTCCAGTGTTCTCACTGACCAGCTTATTGTATTTTGTAAATATATATATAAAAAAAATTTTTAATGGCTGCAACACACTCCAAAAAAAGTTGAGACAGAGTCAAAATAAAAGTGAAAAGGTTATAGAATATCCAAGTTAAACTGTTTTGAAACCGTCCACAAGGAGCACGTGAATTTGTAATAGGTGAGGGGATCAGTACTCATGGTGACTGGCATATGCGCAATGCTATCAGTGACATTGAGGCATATACTGGGATTGTACAGAGACATATACTGCTATCAAGATGACGTCTTTCATAGGAAGTCCATCATTATTAGATCAAGACAATGTCATGTCTAATGCAGCATGTGCTACAACAGCATGGTTTCGTAGACACGTGTGGATGTGACTGACTGGCCAGCAGATCTGTCTCCTATTAAAAATATATCAAGAATCAGACAATAATGTCTACGGACTGATGAGCAGCTGTCTTGTATCAAGCAAAAATGTTGCATGCAAAACTTTAACAATTAGTATCCTCAATTTTCAAATGATTAAACATTGTAATTTGTTTATATTTACAAAATTCAATGGTCAGTGAAAACATTGGAAATCTTTTCTTTGTACTTTTGTCAATTAAATAAAGTTGAAAGAGAATTAACAAATCACTGATTCTTGATTTTTGCATTTAACAAAATGTCCCAACTTTTTTGGAATTGGGGTTGTAAATAAAAATAAAAATTAAAAAAAACTGTAGAGCTATCTAAATATTTCTCTATTTGTTTGAATGAACCAATACATATGGGGGCTTTACAGTTGAAACAGTGGCATGTGGTCTGCTTAAAACATTATTAAATGTGCCACTGGACAAAGTTTCGGCAATATCGTAATGGTCTTTGGCCTACATTTAAATAGATTGAAATTCCCTTCAATACTTTTTTCCACATGAAGAAAACCACAAAGTAAGATAGAAACAGAGAGGAAATCAAGCAGATGTACATAATTACCACAGAATATGTAGATGAATACACTAATGTCTTCCGTCTTGTCTCTAATATTTTCCTTCCAATGTGTGACGTTCATTTTCAATGCAAAGTTTAAAGAGTGTTAAGTTAAAATAATATTATGTGCCCTCAAGCATAATAAATTAGGTTTTTTTTTCAGGTACTGGTCTAAAGTTTTGTTGGCTGTGTGTATTCTGTTATGTTGGATTTCTTGTAATGACTTGTTCTGATATTTTTCACGGGTAGTTTGTGGTGTCTTTATACACGTCACAACCACATTCATGCATTTCCTGCTGGTTTAAACCACATTGGCTCATCTAGGTCAAAGGATTATTACAAATGGCAAATTTGTAATATTTCTAAATGTTAAAAATTAAACATTAAAAATGATGGTTTGGAATTAAAAATTCTGACTTTGCTTGGTATGTAAATAGGCCTACTCAAAGTGTGTGGGGGGGGGACACCACATTTCATTATGATTAGGCCTATTAGATTATATAGCCTACACTCAAAAATCTTTCAAAGAAACATGCATTTCAGTTGTATGACAATTTTCCATCAAATTGTTTTATTTTATTTAAAAAAAATTATTTAAAATAGTGTGCATGCTATACATTCAAAATAAATGTACAGTATAAATATATATGTAGGCTGGCTATCAGATTTACAAAGATCTGGAAATCCTAACCACGTTCCATCGGTCCTCCTTCAGAGAGTCACACGGAAGGATGAATGGAGCGCCCCGTGAGGATCTTTGTTTAAGTGCAGCGTGATGATTCACGTGATAAAGCGACACTGCTCTTTCAAGTCAGGGTAGTAATCTCCTTTCATCATTGTTTAACCTGAAGGGAAAGTCCATGTCGCGTTCGCTTTCTATTGACGGTTTCCTTTTCACAACGTGATGAAATACTCGGAAACAACATGCCATGTGTAAGTCAGACAAACATCGGCACTAAAAAAAAGTGCGTTTTTTATTATTGAATAGTGGCAATGATTTATTAAATAAATAGGGGAGACCGGAGCTAGTAGGCTTTATCTCAGCAACTGTGCAACACAAAATAAAATAAAATATTTATTTGAGAATTGTAATTTCCAAACTTAAACTTCAATATCTTCATAGTTTGCTAGTTGTTGTGAAACAAAGTGGTAGGCTACCTATTAAACCGTAAAGGATAAGGCTGTTTCTTCTCTCTCTCGATGTCTGGCCAGGGCAAGTTGTCACATTTTAAATGCTATACATGTATACGATTATTTACAGTATTCACTGGCTAAAATAATGGTTTGATATTTTTGTGCAGTGACAGATTTTCTTATGACAACTTACCCCATGTGTGACGCCATGCCTTTTTATATTCAAAGAAGGTTGATGTGTGTTCAGTGAATGCTTGAAATTGTTTTAGCTAATAGTTTAAAGTATGTGCTACATAAAATATTCAAAATTCAGAAATTTTCACTAGAGTTAAGTGTGACAAGCCCCGTTTGACTAGTTTCATATTCATATGTTTATAGGATAAAGTATAGGCTAAGCAAACATTTTTCTGATGCACGAAAAAGTCACGAAAAGATGTCTGAAAATAATTGCCACAAGGGGGCAAAACAGGAATGGATGCAGTGAGTGGACATTGATATTTTATTGGTTTATGAGTAACTGAAATGTGGTTTAAGAAAATTTATTAGGAGAAGGAAGCAGTTTGCCATATAATAGGCTGATTTCCTGATACCCTCTCTCTCTGCCTCCTTCCCTTTATGTTCTCGTTTTATCTCTCAAAGTTTTAAAGGGTTGAATCATCAGTGGAGAGTTTTTAACTGAGAAATGGCATAATGAGGATTGTGAGATTGAGGAACAGTGTAGTGCACAGCATTGCACACATCTGTCATAAGACATTCCAGAGCTGCTTGCAAGGAGATGCATGTTGATGCTAGGTGTCCAATAAGACACAGGCTGGACTCCATTAAGAGCACAGCTGCTTTGCCATTTTCGGTCAAAGCACATTCCAAACAAGCAGAGGTTTTGTCCACCGCCCAGTAGCAAACTCTTCTACATATTGCTACTGATAATAATTTAGCTTAGTACGTTAAATGTATAAAAAGTATAACCCAAAAACAAAAAAATATGTTCATTTAATTAACACTCATGTTGTTCCAAATCTGTATGACATTCTTTTGTCTTTGTAACATAAAATTTTACATTTTAAAGAATTTTTCAAGTGTTTTTGTCTATACAAAGTCAAAGAGATCCAAAACAACACTAGACTTCACTGAATTTAATTTTATTAACATGAAAAAAGAGGCATTCTTCAAAATATGTACTTCGGTGTTCCACATAAGACAGAAAGTCATACAGCTTTGGAACAAAATAAGGATGAAGTTAATTTTTGGATTAATTGTCCCTTTAATGCATTTAATTACAGACTTGGCTTGAAATGCTGGTTCATTTTGTACCAAGAAGGTGTGGTTGACTTACTGATGAAGGGGGAAAAAACACAATTTTAAGCATTTAAGAAACATAATTGGCCCAGTCTACATAAGTATGTGATGTAAATAAAATAATAATAAAAAAAAAAACAGCTGTTATAATTATTTAGACATTGTTGGTAAAGTTGTATGATGCAAATGTAAAAAAAAGTGTAAAAAAGATTGTCTTCATGCCAAAATCCATTTTCACATACTATTCCTTATACTTTGAGTTTGAATCTTACTGTCCTTCCAAAACAGAATACAAGGCAGTGGGATGGGAGTCGGAAGTACATCTAAACATGGCAATGAAGCTGCAAGGTCTCATTAAGGTTATCTACAAATCGGTTTTTACAGGGTGTGTAAACATCTTCCTCTGGCCTTTCCCCCATCCAAGGGGTCTTCCTCCATAGACACAAGGACAGAGACAATTGTGTACAACAAACACTGTATTTCTCTGCAGCTGACCGTGTTTTGTGTGATTTCCCAGACCACACCTTCAGAGGGGTCATTTCTTCCCCTACATGCCTCTGAGTGCAGTGGACTGCCAAGACTTTCTTATTTACAGAACAGTTCCTTTTTTGGTGCGACAAGGCTGCGCGTACTGCTGAAGGGGAAGGGAAAAGCGAGCTCTTTCCTTGAATGAGGACAACCTAGCAGAAAGTGGCCTAAACTGAGACAGACGCATTCTGCGAGTTTGTTTACTTGAGAATAATCCAGAACTGAGCTCTTCCCAGGAATCTATCCAAAAAGAAAAAACACAGGCCAAACCTGCCTAAAGTGAACTGGTGCGACTAGTTGGGTGCATGTTGCATCACTTTCCAGGCTGTCATTTAATTGTTTTCTATGCATCCTGCTTTCAGCTTTAAACTGAATACATTTGCTGACTGTTATTTAATCAGAAGCATTCCATGGAGTTTTTCCATTGTAGGCTTGAGCCAGAATGTCACGTGATCCAAGGGCAGATACTAGAAACTTGTAAAGAAATTAAATAACTGAAACTGTCGTAGTAATTAGTGTCTCAGAAACGAAACTCGCTTAAAGCTCTAATGATATAGAACTTCATGAGTGTAATTTTAGCATTTCAGGAGTCAACAGGCAAGGCAACTGGTTGGTTGATAATGCTAGATGTCGTTCTTCATACCTATTTCCTTCTGTAACTAGATCTTATCTTTTGTTTATCCTATTTTTTGTCACCTTAATATAGGGTCCAGTACACTGTATAAAAGATAAAAAAAAACTTTTCAAAGTTGTAAATAAAACAAAGATTATTGGAAGATCAGATTAGAATTTCATATTTAATTCAATGTGTTACTTGTTATGACTTCTCAGGCTGAAAATTTAAAAGAGCTGCTATCATTCTTCAACATTTTCTGTGATTTCTTCTTCTGTCATTAGACATCTTTGTTGAGAAAAAAAATCAGATTTCCTCTACATAGGACGTTTTAGCACTGATTGTCATGCTTTAGTTTACTGCAATATGCTCTTCTTGTTTTCTTTTCCACAAAAATCTTTTTAGAAGGCCTGTTGTCACAGTTGAAGCTTGTGAGTTGGTGCCACACACATTCATGTTACCTTTTTTTACATCTAGATATCCCAGCCTTATATAGTGTACAAATGTTTATACACAAATATATACAGTTTTCAACATTGATAATATCAAGAAATTTTAGCTTTGCCATCACATGAAAAAATTACATTTTAATATATATTTAAAATAGAGAGTTTTTTCAAAAACATTACCAAATCTTACTGACCCCAAACTGCTCAACAGAAAGAAGTAGCCTAAAAAGGTTACCAGTTTTTGTGGCATTTTTACTACGTTACTTTGAACTTTCCCACTCCCAAGTGCTTGTAGTGTGTGACCTAACCCTGTAATGACGTGATCTAAATTCACTTAGTTGTTCTTTCTCTGTTTCAGGTGCGGCCTGTGGTATGTGTCCGTAGTAGAGCAGGGCCCAGCTCTGTGTTTATGTTCCTGCATGGTGAGGTCCCCAAAATGTCCAAAAAGAAAAAAAAGGAAAAGTGCCATTGGAATGCCCTGAGTGATGAGGCAGGAGGCCGCCCTGCTGCCGCCCGGATTGGAGTGTTTTCTCCCAGTCATCCCTATAAGGCTTTAGTGGAGTGAGGCTACCGATCTGAGTGCAGCCCAGGCTCCTTGTTTGGGATGTGGGAGGGTACGGTGAGCAGGGATGGGAACTACATAAGTACACCACAAGCCAGTGAGTGGTACACCATCACCAAGTGGCTAAATCCCCCCCCGGCCCAGCACTGTCAGGGTAAGTGTCATTCATCTCGCCTCACACCACTCACATCCTCTCTCTTTTTGTCTCTCGATCTCCATCTCTTTCTGTCCATCCGACTTTGTGCTTTGCTAAGAGTTACCTGATGCTGATAGACTCAAATGAGGTTTCTTCAAGCTTTAAGCACTTGAACTTGAAACATGTTGAAACTGTTGTTTAGAGAAATGATTTCTGCACAGGTATAAGCTGCTTTTATAGTGTTTTGAGTGTTTTGTGAGAATAGATTAATCTTAATTTAAGTAAATATTATTGTGTATTGAGAAGTGTTTCCAAGGATTAGCACAGTGGAATGATTTTCTTTTTGCAGATTTACCAATCAAAGGATATTACTGAACCTGTTTATGTTTACGAGGAACTAATATGCACATATATGTAAAAGTCATCTTTATTTTAGTATCTGTAAGTGATTGTATGATGATGCTGATTGTTAAAGGCTCTGAGTTGACAGTGAAGGCATAGAATTTTGGACAAGTGTGGAAGCCCATTTGATTTGTGAGGTTTATGACTAAATATGGTTCTTCTGGACCACTGACCCATCCCCTATTTTCCTCACCCACTCTCTTTTTTCATAAAGTACTGTAGACAGGCAGAGACAGAGGGAGGGAGAGTCCAAAGAGAGACATGCTTCCCCATCATTTCCAAATTAGGAAGTTTTCCCATGGTGCACTCAGTAAGGGCTGCAGGATGGACTTTAAGGAGATGCGTGCGTGCATGCGTGTGTGTGTGTGTGTGTGTGTGTGTGTATACACATTTTCTTTAAGTTTCACCAAAGTTTAAACAATATTTAAACCAATTCTGTTTTTCCTTAATGCTTTCCCCCCCAAAAAAGAAAAAAGGATCATGAATCAGTTTATGAATGGACTTACCTGGTACACCTTACATTCTTTGAAGTATTCCTTTTCATGGTTCAGTGGGTGTGCACACAAACTCCCACCTACACACGTACACGGTTATTTCCAATGACATACACATACCATTGACTTTTGTTTTTATATTAAGCTAATTATAATGACTATTGACTATGCCTACCCTAAAAGAAAACTTTTAAATGTTTTGCAATAACATGTATTTATTTCATTTAGGAATCATTTTTCCAATTTAGGACAGATCCAAAATGTCTCTAAAAGGGGATTTAGCTTCCTTCTTGGATCCATTTTTTCCCCATACTGTAGCTAAACATCTCTCATGCTTGACATTAGCTATTACACTTCAAGACAAATTGCTCATATGTATGTATACAGTATAGCATTAATAATGAACTTTCTTGTAGTGATTGTCTCCTGTAGGAGTAAGGAAGGAAATCTGAGCTGAAAATGTGTGACGACGAGGAAAGCACTGCCCTTGTGTGTGACAATGGATCAGGACTGTGTAAGGCAGGCTTCGCCGGGGATGATGCTCCCAGAGCGGTGTTCCCCTCCATAGTGGGTCGTCCCAGACACCAGGTGAGTGTCCTTCAACACACCACTTGGGGGGTGATAAGCACTGCAGGCACTCACAGGCAACATCAATGAATACATTTTAAAGGAAACAACAATATAAAATGTATTTTAGTTTGTATTCGAGGTTAGCTATAGCTTAATGTGCACTTACAGTTGAAGTGGGTGGCGACTAACATTCATGTTATGCCCTGCGCATTTTACGTATTTGTCTTGATCCGCTTCCAAATGCTTTGTGGAAAGTTGGACTACAGCCCAGTTTGTCTGCATTGTGCAAGATTATAAAGATAGAATTAACTATAACTTACTCTCACTTTTCTGGGGGTTGTTTATTGTGTGACTTCTGTATGACCTTGTTTTTATTGCTGTGATTATTATTTTTAATGACTTTTTTAAAAAGTCATTATTATTATTTTTAATGACACTTTCTTTATGTAAAGCACTTTGAATTACCACTGTGTATGAAATGTGCTATATAAATAAATTTGCCTTGCCTTGCCTTGACCAGTTTTACGTTTTCCATAGGGAGTGATGGTGGGAATGGGGCAGAAAGATAGTTATGTTGGCGATGAGGCGCAAAGCAAAAGGGGAATCCTGACCCTCAAGTACCCTATCGAGCACGGCATCATCACAAACTGGGACGACATGGAAAAAGTAAGCAGATCCTATCATCAAGCCAACAGACACCAAACCAAAACAATATGAGTGCGAATAAGGAGGGACTGTAAACAGTCTACCAAAAATATCTCTTATCTTTCCATGAACATGCCTTATTGTGCTTCATGCTTAAATTTATCCTCTGTGATATTTCCATAATACTGTACTACATTTCCATATTACATAAAATAGGCAGCATTTGCTATAACAGCCCTCAAGGTCTTGAGATTGCGTCAGATACACCTACATCACCTCTAGTCTCGACACATACATTCTCAACACCTACGTCCATCAAAAGCATTTTTCCAAATAACTCCAGTTATTGCCACTAACGACTCACACTGTGACAATGTCCCGCATTTCATGCCACATGGTGTTATCATTCAACACATGTACGCAACAGATGATATTTTTCACTATCTCTCTCGGCCCACGCGGTACCACCTGATTGTGATCTGTTTGTTAAACTGTTATGAGAATCAGCTTTCACTCTCTACACAATAACACAAAGTAATTTGCCCATCTATTATACTAATAGTGCATTTCATGTGACAGTGGTTTGTTCATTTTTTCTCCATTGTTTATGTTCACCAGATCTGGCATCACTCTTTCTACAATGAGCTCCGTGTGGCTCCAGAGGAGCACCCCACTCTGCTGACAGAAGCCCCTCTCAATCCCAAAGCCAACAGGGAAAAGATGACCCAGGTTTGAGTTGAATTCAAGGTTGATTTGGAAAGCTGATCTGTAGTATATAAAGCAGACAAGCATTTGCTTTAACTCCACCAAACCTCCTTTAAGCCTTCAGGGTCTTGAGATGTTATCAAGTACGCCTACAGTAGTATCACCAGACAAACGGTGAATTCACTTGCGTGTGGTATTTTAGAACAAAAGCCTTTGTCAGTGCTAAGTTATGCAGAAAGAACATAAAAATAAACTGTGGAGTTGTGATTAACACTACATTTACATTTTACATTTACATTTATGCATTTAGCAGACGCTTTTATCCAAAGCGACTTACAGTGCATTCAGGCTATACATTTTTTTTTTTTATCAGTATGTGTGTTCCCTGGGAATTATTACATTATTTTGCACAACATAAATTACACACTGTCAAATCGCAAACGTTCAGTGTAAGTAATTATTTAACTGCTGCGATGTCAGTAGTAAAAATAAAAACCCACTGTGGCTTTGGTAGTAGAAGAAAATTCCCCCACGATGGCTTCAAAATGCATGTTTGAGGTATATCTACATGTAATTTATGTTGTAGAATAAAATTTAAAAGTCAAGTAATGTCAACCACAGACCTTATTGACCTTATATTTCATTTATATTCAAAAAAAAAAAAAAAAAATCCTAGGCAATTCCCAAGGGCACAAAATTCAATTAAATGTCTCGATTCTTCAAAAATCCTTGTAATATGCTGATTTGGTGCTCAACATTTCTTCTTATTATCAACTGTTGAAAACAGATGATAATTTTTTTTCATGATCCTTTGATGACGAAAAAGTTCTAAGGAACAACATTTATTTTAAAGGTAATCTTTTGTATCATTAGAAATGTCTTTACTATCACTTTTGATTCTTTTAATGCATCCTTGGCGAATAGTATTAATAAAAAAAAACAAAAAAAACAGGGCAGTTATGAAGTGTTCAGATTACTTCAAACTGGCAACTTGTCTATTCAAATTGATCATCAACATAATTCATACAGTACGTCATTTGTTTAGGGAAACAGCTACACTAGTTCTGCTGTTTTAGATTACCTAAAAATAACAGCTAATTTATTTGTAATTCACTTTAGACTGGTTACATTGTATGCTTGTTTTTGCATGCAGCCACTGATGACAATTTTATAAAAAGACACATTTATACAGTATACACACAGTGCTTGATATACAGATTTTAAGAGTCAATCTATTGGCATTGTCGAAGAGAAGATTAATCAGACAATCAATATTTTTGAACCTACTGTTCAGTAAAACCGAAAGCACTTGGTTGATTGTTGGCTCTGTTAATAACACAGTGCTGGTCTCACTTTGCAGATCATGTTTGAGACCTTCAATGTTCCAGCCATGTATGTAGCTATCCAAGCGGTGCTGTCCCTGTATGCTTCTGGACGTACAACAGGTCAGTTCACCTGTCAAACAGGTCATAGCTCACATGTGACTTATGCTGCTGTGCATTACCAAGCACTTTATTCTTGTTGAACAGGCATTGTCCTTGACTCTGGTGATGGTGTCACCCACAACGTGCCCATTTATGAGGGCTACGCTCTTCCGCATGCCATTATGCGTTTGGACTTGGCCGGCCGTGATCTCACTGACTACCTCATGAAGATCCTAACTGAACGAGGCTACTCATTCGTCACCACTGGTGAGTTTGGACATGTAGAGAACCAGCATAATATGAAATATATTTATTTTTTTAAGCATAAATTTTGTTTTAATGATTTATGGCTAAAACAAGAAACAACTGACAATGGGATAGGAAAAACAAACTTAAAATGTGTTCTAACTAGTATCATTTAAATGTTTCAGTTTAACAAATTACTATTCTCATTTGCCTTGTATAGCTGAAAGAGAAATTGTCCGAGACATCAAAGAGAAGTTGTGCTATGTGGCGCTGGATTTTGAGAATGAGATGGCCACTGCAGCCTCTTCATCCTCCCTGGAAAAGAGCTATGAGCTTCCCGATGGACAGGTCATCACCATTGGCAATGAGAGGTTCCGCTGCCCTGAGACACTCTTCCAGCCGTCCTTCATCGGTAATAGCTCAATCCTCTTTCTTCACTTCTCTTTTCAAATGATGGATTCAGAGCACAATGGTATAAATGCATTGATTTGCACTTATTGTTAGGAATGGAATCTGCTGGCATCCATGAAACCACTTACAACAGCATCATGAAATGCGACATTGATATCCGTAAGGACCTGTATGCCAACAACGTGTTGTCTGGTGGTACCACCATGTACCCTGGCATTGCAGACAGGATGCAGAAGGAGATCACTGCTTTGGCCCCCAGCACCATGAAGATCAAGGTCAGCACAGGCAGATTATGAATATCTGATTAGATCATTAATAAGTACTATCACAGTTTCATATTTAACCAGGGTTATTGTTAACTAAACTAAAAGTCAAGTCAAGTCACCCTTATTTATATAGCACTTTATACAATGAATATTGTTTCAAAGCAGCTTTACAGTAATAAACAGGACAATGCTGTTTTAATAATGAGACAAATTCAGATTCTGTAGTCAATAACTGTATTAATTATGAAACAAGTTAATTTCAGCTATAAGCAGCTTTACAGAAGGTCACAATGTTGTTATTCAGCTCAATTCAGTTCAGTGTTGGTTTAATTCAGTTCAATGAAAGCGTCGGTGTTATATTCATTAGTTATGAAACAAATTCAACAATAAAAACTGGTTTAAAAACATTAACTGAAATAGAATACATGAAAAAAACTTACACTTATTTCAGCTAGTTGCCAAAGAAACTCAGTTTAATTTGAAGTACTAAAATAGCTAAAACTGAAAAATTAATAAATTATATAGACAAAAAAAAAATTTTTTTTTTTACTAAAGCTCTAACTAAATTAAAATGAAAACAGAAAATAAAGTAAAAACTAGTTCAAATTATTAACTATATCAACAATACTAAAACTCCACTGCTTCTACCTTGTCAGATCATCGCCCCACCTGAGCGCAAGTACTCAGTATGGATTGGCGGCTCCATCCTGGCCTCCCTCTCCACCTTCCAGCAGATGTGGATAAGCAAGCAGGAGTATGACGAGGCCGGGCCATCCATTGTGCATCGCAAGTGCTTCTAAAGGACACCTCCAACTCCCTCCTGTTCCCCTAATTCTGCTATTGCTTCATAGCCTGTAAACTGTGAACGTACCCTTTACTTCCCTCTATTGTTTTGTCTTTGCACTGCCCACATCTGTTTGAATGTTTTGATTTAATTATGCCATGACAATATAATGTTGTTCTCAATGGGTTAAAAAGCTTGATTGTGCTGCCAATATGAAAGATTTGGGCGATTCCTTGGGGTAGTGAGAATCCAAAGATGAGGAGAGGGCGTCGAGGAACAGGGCTCATTCTCCCTTTTGTGTTCAACTGCTACGAGGTAACACAACTGCATGTCGGCTTTCAGGCAGTCTGTATGGATATCATATGATAACTCCATGAAGGAATAAAGCTCTGCAATAATAACCTGTGTTTCACTTCTTTTGTTTCTGCAACAAATTACACAGCTCAAGAGTAATATTTGTCAAATACAAATGATCTAAATTATATTTTTTTTAATAAATCATTTTAAGAAGTAGATATAATTCTATATACTCACAGTCACTGTAATTTAGTTCAAACTTCCGTATACACAGGGTTTCTATGATCATGGAAAACCTGGAAATATTTAAAATGGTGAATTTCAGACCTGAAAAACTGATGGAAATGAATAAAATTTTAAAAGGTAGATCTAGTTCATCTCTATAATCTTTAATCAGCTTGTGCTTTTGAGTGAAATTTCTGTTAAAGGAAACTACTATTCTTTGTATCTATAGTGTCATCAAAATGATATTTTTTTAAATGGGAAGATGTTAATTTAACGAAATGTTAAAGAAAAATTAATCATCGACAATCATATGTTGAAGCATGTATGAGCAATCATTAACCTCTGATGAATCATGCTAAATGTTTGCTTCTCATTTCATCATACTATATGCATCTGTTAGCTTGGGAAGGGGAAGTTTCCCAGTCTAAATCAGTTACAGATTATTAAAAAAAAACATTGTCATGCTGTTTCAAAGCAGAGGCTGTTATGCTTTTATTAAGAAATGCACTGAGGAAAAAAATGGTGCTTGTACAGACACATAAGTCTCATTGTACTCTCTTGAGCACAAAGACCCACAACATCACAGCACATCTCAGTGGAGCCACTGGCACACAGTCACACACTGGAGAAACAACCCAATGCCACATTGTACAAGAACTACTCGTTATATTCAACGCTCTCTGAACTGCATGAATCAGTTCACAATTGATCATATATTGAATTTCATCTTCCGCTGGTAACAAAAAGTTTCCTTCTCAAACCATAAAAACAGTGGAGACAAAAATCAAGTTGTTAAAATGAGGGAATGTAACCCTGAGATCAGTGCATTCAAGGCCCTCTGGTAATGCCTCTTAGGTTTCTTTGCTTATTCTGTTACGGGAACTTTAGTGTGGTCTAAAGAGATCCCAATCTTGTTTATACTTTTCAAGAGTCACTTCCCTTGTAATTAGATCCACATGCTGAAGTTGGAAATCAAAACGGCTGACTGGCCAACTTCATATTGCGTCATTAGGCTGAAGTTGGAAAAGACAGAAATTATCTGAACTGACTGTATATAC
Organism: Aspiorhynchus laticeps; assembly: GCA_023376895.1. NCBI lineage: Eukaryota > Metazoa > Chordata > Actinopteri > Cypriniformes > Cyprinidae > Aspiorhynchus > Aspiorhynchus laticeps. The sequence continues at coordinate 5,388,772 of CM041809.1, forward strand.
AAAGTTTAATTATTAACCATCCAACCACAAAAATTATAGTAATATGTAGTAAGGCCTAGAAATGACTCTAGTAGCAATTCATTTTATTTTTGTTCTGGCAGCATACACAAAACTAGAAAATTCAGTTGGGTTTAAAAAGAAATTTCACTTCTTCAGTGTATATTGTGTTAGAATGAGAACTGCAAGTGATATCACTGGATATCAAAAGGCAAATCACACACACACAACTTCCTTTTAAAATGTCCTGAAATCAATTCACATTGTAGCAGCCTCATACCATAGTATGCCTTGATAAAGGACGCCCCCTTGAGGACAAAGACAGCACAAAATTATTGAATAACACCTGGCCACGAACAAAAAGCGCATGATGACCTAAAAAACACAAAACACCATTGGAACATCTCAATAACTTCACTAAACCTGCTCACAGCAAACTGTGTAGCTGAGGGATTCTGTTTCACAGTACCTTTTTGTAAAATAAATAAATACAAAAAAGCCTTCAAGTAAAGAAAGATATAAATATTCTCAATGGTTTGCTTATACTGAAATATTTCCTCTCTTCCTCTGTCACCTGAGGTCCAGAACTGTCGTTTTCGAGTCCTTCACCACAATGTGCTTGCAAATCTGCAAATAGAAAAAAATGATGTTTCACTTCTCTAAAGGTGTTTCTATTTTGATATCAACATTTGAAACAGAAGGCACATATAGCTGTTGATTTTCATATTCACAGCAGGAACAGAGGGTTCTTACAGTGAACAGAGGAGGGTCTTTAGAGTGGGGGTGAAAACCTTTCAATCTGCATCCAGCCACTTCTCCCATTCCAGCACTGGTGAGTCGAAACACTCCCGTACTGAAGAAGCAAAATTACACACATATTAAAATATCTCAATGATAGTTATATACAAATATATATATATATATATATATATATATATATATAAAAAATAATAATTAAAAAAATTATATATATATATATATATATATATATAGAGAGTATATATAGGTGTAGCTATATACGTTTTAACATACTTTTAATTTCTTTACATTTTATATTTCAGAAATGTATCCATTCAAAAAAAATCTATCAATTTGGACATATGATAAAATATATATTTGCAAGGTGTAATTTATTCATAGTCTAATGCGAGTCATTCGTTAAATTTATTTGCGTTCATTCAATGTTTTTTAACAACCAAAATACTGAAATGATTCATGGATTTTTAAATGATAAACAATTGTTAAACCATCAAACATCTACTGTTAAAAAAATAAATTCATCTGCATTAATTTGATGTAGCACTTTAGAGGCTGCAGATAAAAAAAAAGCCTTTAGGTTGTGTGGACACAATGGAGGGTGTGGGAGTTTTGTAAGTGTTATACTCACTCATTGTGTTTAGGTGCACAAACAATAGCGATGGCCTCAGGTAGCATGAGCTGATAAGAGCTGTGTGTGTGTAGATCCACGCTGGAGAGGAACGCCGTCTGTGTCGGGTGTGTCTATGAGCCAAAAACGTAAAAAAAATATTCAAATTAATATAATTTAGTAGTCTTTGTTCTTATGCAGCCATGAAATAATTGACCGTGAAAAATGATCACCAGTTGACCTGGAGACTAAGAATAAAAGTTGAGTGAATTGTTAAACAAGAGTTTCCATGGTGATCATTAGAATGATGCCCCATCATATTTGATTATTCAAATAATAAATTAATACAGTTGGGTACAGAATCAGTTTAAGTACATGGTCTGCCACTTTACCATTTTCTATTTGTATATGTTTATTGTTCCTGTGGTGACAAAGCTCAGTGTTAAGCAGCCATTGCTCGAATAATCAGTGTCACATGATCCTTTAGAAATCATTATAACGTACTGATTTGGTGCCAAAGAAACATTTTTATTAATATCAGTTCAAATGAACAATATTTTTTAAAACAGAAATGTTTTGTAACATTATACATTTCTTACATCTTTACTGAATAAAATAATTAATTAATTCATATATATATATATATATATACAGTATATATATATATATATATATATATATAAAAAAAACTAACTGACCCCAAACAATTGAACAGTAGTGTATATACACCACTAGCCTACTTGAAAGGTTTTGTTAAAAATGACCAGGCATAATTTTTTCGCATTCTGTCTACTGATTTTGGAGTAGGGGTTCAACGGATCACAAAACTCACAGTTTGGATAATATTATGGATTAGATAATTTTTCAAAAAATTACTTAAAGAACATTTTAGTTGCTTTTGGGAAACGCACCCCTGGTCCTTACGGATCACAGACCAACTATGATTCCTTGAACCCCTATTTTGGAGGGTACGGAGGGTACACTGTTATCACAAGCAAAAAGGATAATTAAATAAGCCAAAATATTTTCAAAATGAAAACACAAGGGGAATAGGATGTGAACAATGGCTGCTCAAAATCTGTGAAATATGTGGCGCTTTCTGCAGGCTCAGATTCTGTGTGGGTCTAAAAAATTAGTCACCAGCAAGATTTTCACCTGCCAAAGGTGTGAAAAAAAGAGGTGCACGGCTCTAATTTTAGAAAATACGTGACAGCCAGAAAAAGAGAGACACCCACATGGATCCAGCCCAGGGTCAGAAGGTTATGATGGTCCTGATAGCTGAACAGCTCTTCCACGTTCTCCATGTCACAGTAGTCAGGGCCAGCGGACTGCTTGGGGACGATCACATGAGTCAGCACAAACTCATTGTGCGTCTGCGCGACAACAAAACAGATTTTAGTTTGTCTATTAACGCACAACATATCAGGGAGTCACAGCGTCCCACAATCACACTATGCATCCTCTGACACAAGTCGAACAAACAGACCAATTCATTCTATATGGGAGCTGAGCAACAGCTAGGGGTCGCTAAAGATTTACAAGGAGTCGCCAAACTCACTCTAGATTGAGGGTTAGTAATAGGGATGAAACAGTTACAGTTTGAAGAAAAATACCCAACGGTTAAAATTTCCATTTAATATTTTAATTATTATTAAACTATTTGAAAAATGAATCGCTGTCCAACATTACCGAAGTTAGCAACATTCTCATGCAGGTGCAGCATGCAGAGTTTCGTTTTGTGTGAAAATATGAAGCAAGGCAGTGGGAGGGAAATTACATGAATTGAAACTGTGGTACACTTTTACTGGTTGATGGAAAATAAGCTAATGTGCATTCAAAAAAAATCTAAATTTGGATAATAAATAATTAAGAATTATTAACAGAGCAGATAAAATACCTATAATCATTCAGCATTTTGACTCATCATATCCCTTTTCTTTAAAATGGTTTTAAGTCTGAGAGGTTTATCATTTTATAATCCATTTTTGTCCAAATTAGATATGTTATTTTTCACATTTAAAATCCAGCCATCAATGTTAATGTCGTTATTTTAGATTTTCCACTGTTGTTGCAATTATTAAAAACTTAACATCATAAAAATCATAAAAAATTTTGAATGTTAAAATAGGGGTCCCCTGAAAAAAAGATTGCCATATGATGACTGCCGTAGAGGATTGTGGGATAGACAGTTAAAGCAAGTGATGAAAGTGTACAAAGGGGGAAAACGCTTAACCGATGAAAAAGAGATGAAAAATGCTGGGAGGAAGGCCATTTCTGCAAGATTCAGATGGATTGCAGGTGGTTGGTGAATAACACACTGAAATTCTGTGTAATGCTCATGAATAGTTTCACTTGTGGTGAAAGTATGAGGAAGTCCACATCCACACCTAATATTTACAATGATTGTGCAACAACGAAGCTCCTAGATTTACAGTGAATAAGAAAGGCAGCATAAAACTAGCTAAAATATAAGCACAATTGACCTTTAACACTCCCCAAACCATATTTACACTCACTCCAGGAAAGAATTAGGACAAATCAGCAAATTCATGAACAAAATAAATCTCCACCCACAAAGAGGAGGTATGCTCCAGCTGAGGCCTTACCAGTTTTCCACAGAGAACTCCACACGTCTCAATCCCTCTCGCTGTGTTACTGTCAGCCAGCAGAAGGAACCTGTAAGTCAGGTCTCGTGGGATCAAAACCCGCCTCAGGCCTTCGACACGCTGATCTAGAAACACACAAGAACATACTGTAGTACTGCAAATAACACAAGTAAAAGATAATGTACAGAGACAGGTACTAATGCAAAATAACCCCCTTCAGGATCATTAAAACCTTTCTTTCTAGCTTTCTGAAGTGGTTTATTTTGCGATAACAACTATCTAACTGTACATTATCCTACTTATTAGTGTTACTTATCTTAATAAATGTACTACCGATCAAAATTAAGCTTTTTATTCAGCCATGGTGCATTCAATTGATCAAAGATGACAGTAAAGATTTGTAAGTCTTTGTAATCCTCATTCGTAAGTCGCTTTGGATAAAAGTGTCTGATAAATGACTAAATGTAAATGTAAAGACATATACAGTTCAACACAACAAACGACTTCAATTTTAAATACATTTTTATTTTGAACTTTCTATCCATCAAAGAATCCTGAAAAAAATTTATCAGTTTCCACAAAAGTATTAAGCAGCTGTGTTCAACATTTTTTGAGCACCAAATCAGCTTATTAGAATGAATTTCTGAAGACTGGAGTCAAGACTGAAAGTAATGGTTTGCAATCACAGGAATGATCATAAGATACTTTTTTTTTTTTTTTACCCCAAACTTTTAAATGGCAGTGTAAATACATTAACATGAATTATCTGATTATATAAGAACATATACCTAGATATGTATATATTTTAACAATTAAAATAAAAAAACACAACTGAATAATCAGAGAGCTGGGTAATAAATTACTACAATTATTAACAGGCAAATATGAGCTAGATGAGGGCACTCACTTTGTACAGCTGCTAAGGTGGCTGCTGGTTTGGGGCCAGGGGCCGCTGGTTTGTTACGATTGGGGTCAAGGCGCACGTGGTTTCTCGGGGTCTGGGATAAACAGGACCCGTCGGTTTGTTCAGGCACTTTGGGGACAGCCTCATCCCTGCAACTGGCCAGCTCTTGTCTACGCAGTTGGTCCTCGAAGTAGCGGAACTGCTCGGACTCGATTTGCATCTTCCTGAGCTGTGCTACACGTTGCCGTTCCTCCTCCAACATAGACATCTTTTGCAGTCGTTCACTACACATGTCAACAGCCATGGCTTGAGTCTGCAAAAACATTCACACATCATGACTAATATTTACAATAATGAAATGAATCTGAAATTTGATTAACAGGTAATTTCATCAGCAGTGAATGAGAAGTACTCTGTCGAATGTACCTGACTCTTCAGATATTCACTGTGTTCTTTGCTGTATTTCTCATGGAGAAGTCTCTTCAATTGGTCCTTTCGTGGAAAGGCCACTTCCTGCAATTTCTGAACATAATGAACAGATAATGCGACAAACATTAGGGGTTATGTTACAGACAGCGAGTACCAGATCAATAAGCGCTAAAGCTTTCAGGGACATAATGATTTTTTTAAAAGCTCGGAATAGAGATACTTAAACCAATTACTCATCTTTTTTGCATTCAGGGACCATCAGCAGACATTAAGATCAATAGGTTAAAGACCCCATGAAATAAAAATGTGAGTTTTGTGGCTTTTAGCCACCGTCTGTTTTTACAGTATACGCCAGTGGATGAAACTTTTAACTGATATTCAGCAAAATGTAAACTATTTTACCTCCAAAAACTAGTGAAAAATAGATGACTCATGTTGCACTGCAGATGTTGGTTCAGTATAAACCTGAATAGGAATTCCTCTATACCAATACTACTTGCCATCAACTAGCAGTAGCAACAAGCAAATCATGACTGACATATACCTCAGACTATTAGTTTGAAAAAAAGGACACAATCTTTGATATGTCACATCCAAACTTTTTCATTTTTTTTAAATACATTGCCATAAAACAAGGCAAAATGAATGCTTTGAAACATCCATAAAAAAAAATGGTTACACTTTATTTTAATGTGTCCTTGTTACAGTGTAATTATACAATGAAGTACTGAGTAATATTAATTAACTACATGTACTTACTAGCCTATATTGTTACGGTTAGTTTTAGGGTTTGGCTTCTAGGGTCACTTGCATGTAACAATGCATAATTTGTTATACTAATAGTAAGTATGCAACATGTCTAACAAGAACACCTTAAAATAAAGTGTTACAAAAGAAATAAATACTGTTTTAATCAGACTATTTCTCTTAAACAATGATTGATACATCAGGTGACTAGGAAGAACCTTTTGACTGAAGTTAGTTTCATGTCACTATGCTGAAATGAAAGCAGAACATGTGCCCACACAAGGCAAACCCACAACGTGAGCAGCTGGGAGCCTGACAAGTCCTCTAGCCAAGGTAATTGAGCATGATGCTAATCAGATTTACAGTGGGCTGAGCGCCACAGGGCTCCATCAGTTTCTATGAGTAACATGCCAGGGGCTTACCTTCATTATCACTTGCTTCTCAGGGACATTGCACTGCTGATAGTCCCTGTGACTGGGGAGTTTCTCAACAAATAAACTGCACAAGAGTGAAATAGGAAAATGAAGTTGAGGACTGATTGCCATGGATTAGAAAATACATTTTATGACAGCTCTGAAGACAAAACAAAAATGGGCCAAGATGCTGGGATAGTCTCCAGCATCCCTGTGACCCTAAATACTGTAGGACCAGTAGTGATATTAAATAAAATAAATAATAAAACATACGTGATGAACTTGTTGTAGAGGACAAAGGCATTCTCCAGACTGCCCTCCTCTAGATAAACAGCTGCCATACGCTCCATCTCTACGCCAGAGCGGAAGTAACGTCTCGGGGCGATATCTTCATTTATTTCAATGTTATAGCCCATTTTGCTGAGGGCCCGCACACGTTCGACCGCTGGCAGAGTAACGTCAGTGTGATCTGGCTCAGCTGCTAACTTCTTCTGCAAACGGAGAGGACAACAAAAACCATGAGAATACAGAGCAGTGACCTAATGCGCAAGAGTTTTATCAGCTACGAAATACTATTGCTGATAAAGACATACAGCGATGTTATTTTGGACAATTTAGCCCTCTATTCTAAATACTTTTTTCCTTATTTAGCCTTATTTTGTGTGCTGAAATTTTTCTAGATTTCTGACAGGCGTCAATCTGATGGGCTACATTCAAGCTCCGCCAAATAAAATTGCTCTAGATAGGCAAACTGAACTAGGATCTGTCCCCATACACTAGTGGCACAGAACATTTGGTCCCAAAGACATCACAGGCCTCCGATAAACACAACATAAGCTCTGTTCATCACCCAGCTTGAGCAAACCGGAACACCCAGCAGCACCCACGCTGAGTTTGCTTCCAGCTCTAATACTAATGACTAAACAGAGCCTCTGTTTTAGGGTTACTGAAAAGAGTGGGCGTCTTATCAACATGCAGCAGGACATTGATGGACTCCAACGAGGGACTGCCGAGCTGTTACACTTGTTGGACATGACAGCTTGCTTGACTTTTGAACAGTACGGGCACAAAAATCTGCAAATGTTGGTGTGGGGCCACATTAAATGTCTCTGCGCTATTGTTGGAGAATAGGATTCTGGGTGGCAAGAATAAGAAGCCTATGTTTGATCACGCATTCACGAAGAGGGGAAGCGAAGTGTGAAGGGGGCTGCATCCGTTCCTTCCCTCCCGCCCACTCCAGGATGGAGGGATCTGAATGACGGAGCAGCTGCAATGGGAATACTAATGGCAGTGAGTCAGAGGAAGCCATTCTGTCCCCGTGACCCACCTCCGAGTAATATCAGCTGTCCCCCACCATCCTCCTCCTCATCCTCCTCCTCCTCCCACAACGCCACTCACCAGTGTGCTGAAACTGAAGCCCTGGTCCATGGTGAGTTTACAACGTTGGCTGGCAGGCTTCAATCCTCCCTATGCATCCATCTGTCATCTCCCAAGACGATTCCGAGCTGAGGAGCAAGAAACATCATATCTGGCATTACAGCAGTGCTATTAAGAGGCCGCTGGGTCGATACAGTCTTTGTTTTCAGTTCCTCAACACTAGCTTTGGATAACAACTCTATGCTGTATTATTCCTAGCGTATTCTTCCTAATCTATTAACACGGTTACTGTGGCCAGTGCATTTCCATGGGAATTATGGAATATAATTCACCATCTTGGTCCAAATAACACAGTTATTCGTTCCAGAATCTGTGCTACAGTTGCTATGACAGCTTGTTACCATGCAGCAAAATATGGTGACTAATGGATATCTTCAGCTGTGAAAAAAATCCTTGGTGAGCTTTTTCATTTTGCACAAAGCTGGGTACATATTGGACTGTTTCTTTCTCTTTTACTATTTGAAAGCCGAGTACAGCAAATTGCAAATTAACAAAAGGAAAAAGTATCATCACCATAGAAGAAATTGTTCTGATTAACGATGCCATGGCAACTTAAAGTAGATGCACTGTTAAAATAAGAGAGCAGTGTAAAGGAGATGTGATAGATTTAACACTGAGCAATCTCTGACCATTAGGGCCTTGCATAATGTCAATTTGCATTTGATTAGAAAATAAGCAGCAGAGATTACATGCATATAATATATGAGGTGTGTATTAATGTTCAGGTAATGATTAAGTAGTACATAATGTCTCAAGCAGCTGTCTGGATTCACATGTCTCAATACTAGCAAAAGGATTTTAAGTGTCATAAATGGTTAAAAAAAGCCAAAAATACCAAAAAAAATAAAAAAATATATACAAATAATGGTATGTTTTATAGACTGAAATAATAGCCCTCCCAAACATTAATTTATTATGGTGTTCAGCTGAAGTCTAAAGAGGGTTTATACTGTAAAAAACACAAGCATTTTCAAGGAGGGATGAGCGGTTCTTCAACATATTCTAAGATCCAAGTAAATCAAACCACAGTCCACATCTGCAAACATGTTCGTGCTATGTAAAAATACAATCTCTATGACTGTGTCTCAAACAATGTCTAACGATTAAACTATTAACATAATGACTGTTTCTACCATGTAGCTAGCAATTGTTACCATATTCCTGAAATGTATTGTAAAAGTTTATGAAGAACTCATTCCTGCTCAGCACATGATTCAGGCTTTAATACTGTATAATATATTGTACATGTATTTGTAATTAAATACATTATTTTAACAGGGAGTACTATAGGCAGAAGTAATATTACACTAAAGTAACTTTTTTTATACTTTCAAATCTCCTCTGATTCATGACTTGTAACTTCTGCTTTTCTCTGTCACTATAAACTTATGATACAAATGTATTTTATATGATGAACATCTAAAGTGCTCAAAATTGGAGCTCCTCCAATAAACAATCAATATCAGACGTCAAGCCAAAATCCTACAGCACAGATATGATCATCATAATCATACAGATCATACAAATAATATTACTTTATCAGTAAACCAGTCACAATGATCAGGTCAGTGATACATTTCCCACCTGACAAGATTGCAACAATTTCAATATAAACATAAAATAGTTAAAAAAAAAAAAAAAAAAAACAGTAATGATCACAGGTCTAAATGAAGACCACAAAAATTAAATGTACAAATACAATAAAATCCTCACCTGTAGGTGAAGAGCTGCTGTGATCCCATGCTCCACATTCCTACAATCGTCACATGTGGCACATGCTAGAATTCAGTTGGAAAACAGACAGCTCGCGTAAATAAAAGAGCAGGTTTTTATTATTGTCTAAAACTCTCGGTCTTTTGCCTTTGTGCCTCATGGAAGCTTTGTTCTTTTGGCATGGATATGCGCGCAAGGCTAAAATGGCTGATTGCTGTTTCAGAGCGAATAACCCTGCGATGTCAGATGGTTCGCCCGGAGCTCTGCGAGTCAGATAAATGCTGCTGTAGCAGCGGTGCTTTTACTGGCTGTGTTTCAAACCCTCACCAGCAGCCTATCTAGTCAGCATCCGGATTCTTCTCTGATGCCCAAACGCTGTATAGTTCTCTAGATTTGAGCCGCAACCAGTGTGACAGCTAAAGGGGGTGGGAATGACTGTACGTCTGTAAAGGTAGATGTATATCATGACATTTACAAGCTTTTACTTGCAGAAACAGATAGACACTCTCAGACATTACATTATTCTCAAGCATTGACCAGTTACAGAGTCCATAATTCACATTCTAAAGACACTGTAGCCTAACACGTTCTTCTCGAATTGTTTGCATTTAGCCTATTTTGTGAAATTGTTACGCCACAGAAATAACAAGATTGCTTGTATATTTTTATCCACCAGATGGGGCACTCCTCCGAATTGCCAAATTGCATCCAAATTACATCTGCCTAGCAGGACTACTGATTGAAAATCTCTTCAAATAATAAACATAGGCTACGTCTAAACCAAAGCCCGTTTTTGCAAAAAGTTGAGTAAAAGTATGATTCTGTAAATCATAACAAACAGTAGGCTACTGCAATGTCCGCCAATTATTTAAGCTTTTATTTCTTGGAAAGTTTCTTATAAATATGGAGGAGATTATTTCTAAAATAGTAGCCTAATGTTTGTCCTGCATATTACAATAATTTATGGCCGCTTCGCTTAATTTAGTCGTGGTTAAGTTCTTCTTAAGCACCCATCAGTGCGAATGAGCGCTGTAATTGAGGAGCAAGACAATAGGCTTATGGACCACAAAACCAGTCATAAGGGTCAATTTTTTTAAATTGAGATTTATACATCATATGAAAGCTGAATAAGCCTTCCATTGGTGTGTGGTTTGTTAGGATAGGACAATATTTGGCTGAGATAAAACTATTTGAAAATCTGGAATCTGAGGGTGCAAAAAAATCTAAATATTGAGAAATCACCAAATGAAGTTCTTAGCAATGCATGCTACTAATCAGAAATTAAGTTTTGATATATTTACGGTAGGAAATTTACAAAATATCTGCACGGAACATGGTCTTTACTTATATCATAATGATTTTTTGGCATAAAATAAAAATTTATAATTTTGACCCATACAATACATGTATTGTTGGCTATTACTACAAATATACCCGTGCTACTTAAGACTGGTTTTGTGGTCCAGGGTCACATATTTTACCGGTAAATTAATGACAAAGTTTTTCAATGAAAAATAAATTAAATAAATAAATACTACTATCACAAAAATTCAAATTTTAGTATTATGAGTCAGAGACATTATTCTCTAATAAAGAGTGGAGGGCTAAAGACAGGCAGATGTAGTCATTATACCAGATAAGAATTTGTTGGTTTCTTACACATCCCTCGGTATTCACAGACAGTAGGCTATAGTAACTGAAAAACAAAAACTAACAAAAACAAAACAAATACTTGCTCAACTTAAAAAATTATTTACAGGCAGTGCCAGATCTCGCTATAAAAATCAGATCTCTTTTACTGGTTAATTGTGGTTCTCAAAGAAACTAGAAACTATATGGATGTTATTATCTTGATGTGTAATAACAGAAAAGTTATTAAAAGTATATTTGTCATTGATTGATTGATTGATTGAAATGACAAGGTCAATTGTCATTTGTATATTTCCATTTATTTATTTATTTATTGAAATGACAAGGCCAATTGTAATTTGTATATTTCCATTGATTGATTGATTGACAAGGCCAGTTGTCATTTATTTATTCGTTCGTTCGTTTTTTTTTTTTGGTTCTTCTTACTTAAGAAACTGTTTCATTATACCTGTTTGAACTGGCATGTTAGTCAGTTTATTCTATCTTCTGTTAAGAGGAAGTGAGTGCATGTTAATGGACGGGAATCCACTGCTACACACCTGAACAGCACTGATTGCGTCATGACGTATGCGTCACTGTTACATGACCACACCCTTATCTGAGGCGCTGTTCACACAGGTCGCAGGGTAGAAAGCAAACAAGTTAGCAAAAGGCTGTTAGTTTTATAACCTCAGAGTCCACATTAAGGATTTACCAGTTTAATTTCGTTACCCTTTTAGGGACAGTGGAAGCCAAATGGGAATCTTGTACTCAGAGGTGAGTAACTCCTTTGAAACGTGTCTTGATCTTCCTTTCTTTAGAAAACAACTGACTTGGCTCATATAACTGATGATGATAATGATAATCCACTGATCGTGTTATGCTAAATTTAATCTCTAACAATTTAAGGAGTTTTGTTCTTCATACCTCAATTTTGTCAACATAATGTTTTTCTACTGATTAAAAAAATAATTATGCTTATTTTAACTTTTGTGACATGCCAATGCCAAATAACTGTCCTCAGACACTTTAACACACGTTCACAGACAATACAGGACACAGTTTCACATTGTACCAGAGAATCATATTTTCTCTTTTTTTATGGCACTGCTGTTGTTATTTTCATTGCGGTGTGACCTTCTAGATCTTCAGTCCTTAAAAGACATAATATAGTTTACTTGTGCGTGAAAAGGACAATACTTTACTGTTTATGTACCTTTATGTATAGTGTTTGTTTTTGCTGTAATGTTGTATTTGAAAAGGGTGTGTTTATGTGTTAAGTTATCTTCTCTATCATGCTTGATGTCACCAGACCTGTTTTGCTCATCACCCTATCTGATATAAAGCCATGTTTCAGGCCAAAATCGCATGCCTCCTTAATTATACTTTAGTCGTCTTAGTCTTAAGTCTTAGTCCTATTAGGCATAGGATAATTAATTGTTTCATGTGCTTATTTCTAATCATATTCTGTGCTACTTTCTTTCCATAGCCAATGTGTCAGGCAGCTTATGACGATGACATCCACAAGTTGCAAAAACTGATCTCAGCAGATCCCAAAAATATTAATGTTCAAGATGAAGGAACAGGAGACACACCGATCATAGCCGCCTGTAGACAGGGACACCTCAGGACTGTCAAATACCTTCTAGATTACAATGCAAATGTGTCTATTAGAAATAAGGTATTGCATAATTGAGGAGACTGAAAATAGACCTGTTGTTATCATAATCCTGCTGCAGTCTGATGCGCAATGATTCATTTTAATGCATGTTGTTTTTCTGACTCACCCTGTGGTACATTTTATTAATGATTGTTTATTTTGTGCGGTCAGCTTGCTTGTTTAAACATCTATGTGTATGTTCTTCCTTTAGAAAGAAAGGACTTGTTTGCACTATGCCACAAGAAGAACATTTTCCTTCCTGGACTACTTGATGATTGCCATATTAATGCCTATCTTGTTAATTGGTTATCTTATAATGGTATGTAGGTTATCCCTCAGTCATGGCATATCTGGAAGAGACTAGTTACTGTCTGAATTTTTTTTTTTTTTTTTTTTTTTTTTTATTAATCTTAACCTGTTGAGATCAGGAATTTCCCTGAGATTAGTGTACAGGATTAGAAAGTGTTTTGTGGTGTTTTATGTGTTCTTGTCCATCACTTACGTAATCTGACTTTAATTTATGACTGATGTAAATGTGTTTAATTAGACTATATTAAAGCATTGCACATTTTATCTCTCAAAAGGAAGAGAAGCAAAGAAAAAATGTGAAATTGATGGAGCTTCTGTTGGCCACTAAGGTGGAAGTAAATGCTGTAGACTATGTAAGTAGAACAATCATCATGTTTTGTTTTTTTCAGTGGGAAATTGGGTAATTAAGAGATAATTATCATGCTAAAAAGGATGTTCATGGTATAATTTGTGCAGCTTTGCTTTTTTCAGAAGGGGAACACTGGACTTCACTATGCATGCCAAAGAAAAAGTCAAAGGATCATTCCATTGTTATTGGAGAAAAATACAGATGTTTCAGTACAGAATAAAGTAAGTTAATTATTTATAGCAAGTATTTCAACATGAACTTCTATATAGGGATCCGTAATCTTACTGTCTTCTTTATTAAAGTAACTTCAAAAATGTTAAAACTCTCTTCACAGTAGATAAGGTGAAAATTAACAAAGTAGTGACAGGTGACATATAGAGGTGTTGTACTATATTTAGCAGCAAACCATTCTCTTAATGTCAATTGAGAGTGAATGTTAAATGTAACAGTGTTTTAGAGAAATTACATTTGCTGAGACTGACAGGATTTGAAACTGGTGTTGATCTGTGATGTAAAACAAGAATACATTTTGTTTTCTCGCTGTTAAACACATTGTATGACTTTTTTAATAGTTTGACATGTTTTTGTCTTCTTTACAGAATCATGAAACCCCACTAGATATTGCAAAGAGACTACAATTCCACAAAATTGTTACAATGTTAACTAAATCAATGTGAGTATTAATAGAGGACATGAGAGAAGAGACTTGTTTCATGTGCAGCAGCAGTGGGGTCCTTTACAATTCACCAGTGGAGTTTAAGATTGGGTTTAAACCAATTGTCACAGTTTTTTACACTTTGAACCGCACATTGTTACACTTAATGTTATAAGAAATGCATTTCTCAGATGAAAGATGTATTTAAGCATATTTGATTTAGTTTTTCATTTGATTACTCATATTTGTGTTGTTGATTTTCTCATATTGTGTATTGATAATGTACTGTATATGTATATTCAGTTTGTTTTAAAGTGTTACAAGTTTGTTTTTATCACTGTAAGATTGCAAATGGATTTGGGTTGTCAAATTGTTGGTTTAAAGTAAAACATCACTAAGCGAAATTACTTTTTGTATACACATTTTCTGCATCAATGTATGTTTATTTCCAGTCATGTTTAACAAAATCAGTTGATTACATGACAAGGCCATAAGACAGGTCATGAAATGCTACAGTATAGTGAGACTGAGGATGTAGTGGTTAGTAAAAGCTGAAGTTTAAAAAAACACATTAAACAAGTGCATGTCCTTTAAAAGGCAACCCCTGATCATGAGTGGAAAACTCAGTCTCTGGGTAATGGCTCGAAGGCTTAATTCAGTTTGTAATATCAAATTTACATTCGCAAATTGCAGATTCAGTTACCAGCACCTCAAACAAATGGGTTCATCTGCTTGCAGAAAGAACAAACAAAGAGGTACACAAGTATTAGCTCAAGCTCAAGGAATGTTTATAAAAGTGCTGATAAAACCTGCTGCTCAATCAAAATGTCTCTTCACACATTCTCCCTCATCATTTCGATCATTTTGTTGTACATCTCTTGAGGGGCATCCAAACCCCAGATGAAATCCAGGTGCTCCCAGTGTTTAATGTAACGGTGGTACACCAATTTGGGTATCTGTGTTAGCAGTAGAGCCACGTCCTGAGGATCTGCCAGAGTGTCCTGCCCACCAGACCACAAGGCTGTGGGTACCGTCATGTCCCGCACGTTGTACATGGGAGGGGTCGACTGATAATGGAGAAGCAGGAAGATACATTAACACTTCAAGCACTGCTCAGTTCCACTGCTGACTCTCAGAGTGACAGTAAACATGACACATTCATCCTCACGAGAGTACAGTATTTCAAAAATGCCTTGGATAGGCAAGTTAGTATAGTTAGTGGTGAAACTAGCTTAAAGGGAAATTATGTCATCATTTAGTCATCGTTTCCAAACCTGTATGACTTTGTCTCTTCTGTGGAACACAAAAGAAGATTCAGTATTTTGAAGAATGTTGGTAACTAAACAGTTTCGGTTTTGGAAGTCAGTAGGAGGCTGTTTGGTTAGGATTAGGGCTGTTTTGTGTTCAGCAGAAGAAAGAAATGTGTATATACACATGAGGGTGTGTAAATGATAACATACTTTTCATTTTTGAGTCCCTTTGAGGGCAGAAATAGTCAAGTCCTCAATGTTACCTGATTATAATGTGCCATATTTCCAGCTTTTCCATAATCATATGCCATAAGCTTACTGGATTTCACAGCCTGTATAAAGAATACAAGAAATGTATTTAAGAACAGGTTAAATTATAAACTAGAATGTTCAGATGTTTGATAGTGCCTTTTGTATCAAAGAGCAGTCTTTGTGTGGCTTTAATTGGACCATGTTGGCGTTTGTAGGATCAATTGTGAACATTTGACAGTTGTTTCTTAACATAAATCCAACAGACATCTTTACATTGTCTGAGTTGTTGCCGTTGGTTAGTCTTTGGTGGGGCAGTGTGAACCAGCCCTAAGACATACAGAGTAAAGTGTAGTCTGCATTTAATTATCTTTACAAGTAATTGCTGCAATGTAGAAATATAGTCTTACCGAATTACTCAGTGTTTTGCCATATCTACAAAGGTTGTGTTCACAATGGAGTCCTGTCCATCCACTTTAAAGTTTCCAAACAGTGGTAATGATAATATAAATTTATATATTTATATATATATATATATATATATATATATATATATATATACAGTCATGGCCAAAAATATCGGCACCCTTGCAATTCTGTCAGAAAATGCAACACTTCTCTCAGAAAATTGTTCCAATTGCAAATGTTTTGGTATTCACATGCTTATTGTTTTTGTTTGCACTGCAACAACACAGAGAAGAAAAAAATAAAACAAAAACAGAGAAGAAAAGTCAAACTTGATAAAATTTCACACAGAACTCAAAAATGGACTGGACAAAATTATTAGCACCTTGTCAAAATTGTAAGAAATAATTGCTTTTCAAGCATGTGATGCTCCTGTAATTTGTATTTAGACACACCTGTGGCAAGTAACAGGTGTGGGCAATATAGTAATCACACTTGCAACCAGTTAAAATGGAGAAAAGTTGACTCAACCTTTGTGTTGTGTGTCACACTGAGCATGGAGAAAAGAAAGAAGTGTAAAGAGTTGTCTGTGGATTTGAGAGAAAAAAAAATGTGGAAAACCATGGACAATCTCAAGGCTACAAGTCCATCTCCAGAGATCTTAATGTTCCTGTGTCCACTGTGCGCAATATCATCAAGAGGTTTACAGCCCATGGCACTGTAGCTAACCTCCCTGGACGTGGACGGAAGAGCAAAATTAATGAAAAATTACAACAAAGAATTGTTCGAATGGTGGATAAAGAACCCCGATTAACATCCAAACAAATTCAAGCTGATCTGCAGACACAGGGTACAACGGTGTCAGCTCACACTATCCTTTGCCATCTGAATGAAAAGGGACGCTATGGTAGGAGACCCAGGAGGACACCACTGCTGACACAAAGGCATAAAAAAGCAAGACTGGAGTTGCCAAAACTTATGTGACAAAACCACAATCCTTCTGGGAGAACGTACTGTGGACAGATGAGACAAAAGTAGAGCTTTTTGGTAAAGGACATCATGGCACTTTTTACAGAAAAATAAATGAGGCCTTTAAAGAAAAGAACACAGTCCCTACAGTCAAACATGGTGGAGGTTCAAAGATGTTTTGGGGTTGCTTTGCTGCTTCTGGCACTGGATGCCTTGATTGTGTGAACGGTATCATGAAATCTGATGATTACCAAAGAATTTTGGGGCGCAACGTAGTGGCCAGTGTCAGAAAGCTGTGTCTCCACCAGAGGTCATGGGTCTTCCAGCAGGACAATGACCCGAAACACACTTCAAAAAGCACTCAGAAATGGTTACAAACAAAGCGCTGGAGAGTTCTGAAATGGCCAGCAATGAGTCCAGATCTGAATCCCATAGAACACCTGTGGAGAGATCTCAAAACAGCAGTTGGGAGAAGGCATCCTTCAAATCTGAATGACCTGGAGCAGTTTGCAAAAGAAGCGGCGTCCAAAATTCCAGTAGAGAGTTGTAAGAAACTCATTCATGGTTACAGGAAGCGATTGATTTCAGTAATTTTTTCCAAAGGGGGTGCTACCAAATATTAAGTTAAGGTTGCCTATAATTTTGTCTAGTGCATTTTTTGGCTTCTGTGTGGAATTGTATCAGATTTGACTTTTCTTCTGGGTTTTTTTGTGCTGTTCCAATGCAAACAAAAAAAATAAACATGATAGTACCAAAACACTTGCAACTGCAACAATTTTCTGAGAGAAGGGTTGCATTTTCTGACAGAATTGCAAGGGTGCCGATATTTTTGGCCATGACTGTATATATATATATGTATGTGCGCTTATCTGCTCTGTCACTTCACAATGATATTTTACTCTGAGACAGATTAAGGAACTGTTGCAACTTCTGGTGGTTGTGCTTTCACTCATTTTGAGGAAATAATGTGGGGATGTTTTAAAATGTATTGCAGGTGGAGAGGGACATTTCGTAAGGCACATAGACATGTCACATAAAAACTGTAAGTTGTTGTTTTAGTTTTTTTTTTTACCTGAGCCCAATGAACCATGTTCTGGACTGAGGTTCCTGCTGGGCAGTGTGTTGTGTACACAGGTGTTCTGCTCTGAAAGAGAGATGAAGGAACTCATGAAGGAACATTCTCAAATTCACTGACATTAAAAAGCATGATCTAACAAAGCGAGTGTTATACCATGTTCAGGTTCTTCTCATCAAAACCACAGAGAAGAAAGAAGACGTTCCCGCACAGCACACTCAAAGGCTTTCTGCTGCAGAACTCAGTGGCAAAAAACTTAATCAACTCATTCTGAGGAAAGAAGTCCTTTTGTCCAAAGAGATCCTACAAATGTAAATAAATAAAAAATACACACAATATATTATTCTAAAAAATTATCATCATGGGTGTAAATAACCTTAAAAACAAACTCACTTCATTTGTAAGGAAAATACTTTTTTATTGACTACTGATTAATTTTGAATGTGTAAAAACACTATAAATATGAGTTATATGCTCTGTTCCAAAACCTAGTGAAATGCCAACAGAGGTTAGATTTTAAGGCATCACAAGAGCAAAATAATATATGTAGTACATATATAACTAAAATGTGTAATTTAGAATACACTGTTTTATCCAATATTTGTATTTTTAGTTTATTTCTTCATGCTGTTAGCTTAGCAAAACTGTAGTGTCAAACTATAAAAATCAATTGAGGGTATTGCTACTTATGTAGAGCGTTCCAAATCCTTTCTTTTAAAGGACAGATCCTTAGATGGCAGCTGCCTAGGTAGGCAATAAGGTAGTTTTCTAGTTTCTGGAACAGAGCTATAGTATAGTTTTATAAACAAAATGCTCACCCAAATGAGAAACTCTGGAATAACAGACAATTTAGTCATGGGGCTTTTGGTCAACCCCACTGTGGCGACAGGAGCCAGAGCAAAGAACATCTTGATTTTGCTGGCCAGCTCCGGCATTGTGGAGAAAGCGATGAACGCTAAGAAGCAAGAATAGGAAGTTATGCATCAACATTTCAAGAAGAAATAAATATATAATATATAAATATAAAATGTAATATAAATATAAAACTATATCAGGCTTGGAATCACATCATGCATAGCAAAACGTGTGAAGTACTGTAGCTGATGTGAGCTGTGAGATATACCAACACGATAACACGTATGATAATGCATTTGTCTACTGTCAGTGTGAGAAGATGCATAATGCACAACACATCTCTGAGCATATTTTGTAGACCAGTGATTTGATGAATAGCAGATCAAAATAATGAATCACTCTAAAATGCTTAGAGAATATAAGAGCTGATAAAATGTAAAACTGTAACTTGAATGCAATGTAAGTCGCTTTGGATAAAAGCGTCTGCTAAATGCATAAATGTAAATGTAAATGTAAATGAATATGTGATACCTATAGTGGTTCCCTGGGAATGGCCTACATAAAAGATTTGCTCCTGGCCAGTGGTCTTTGTAATGAAGTTTATCACTGCAGGAAGATCCTTCTTAGCCAGTTCATCATAACTGGCTCACACACACACACACAGAAAGAAAAAAAAAGATTTTTTAGATCAGTATTCTGGCTGATATATTATTAACCCAAAAAATAAGAACTGGATCTGCATTTTCTGAAGGAAATAGCAAAGCTTGCAAGGCAAGAAAAAGAGTAATGTGAAAATTTTAAGTATGACTAGGTTTCAAGCTCTGCACACAAGTATCAGCTGAAAAGAGGAAATGAATGCTTGAATAAATACACAGAAGATTCACAAGTAACATATTTCTATTTTAAGTAAACTGCTCTTTTGAACTTAAATAACCCTGAAAAAATGTATCACAGTTTACACAAAAATATTAAGCAGCACAAACTTTTTCAAAATTGATAAGACATTATTTTAGAGTACCAAATCAGTATATTAGAATGATTTCTGAAGGATCGTGTGACACTGAAGACTAGAATAGTGATACTGAAAATTTAGCTTTGATCACAGGAATAAATTACATTTATAAATATATTTAAAAAGAAAACAGTTATTTTAAATTGTTATTGTATTTTAACAATATTATTGTTGTACTGAATTTTTGATCGAATAAATTGCTTTGATGAGCATAAGAGACTTGTGGATTGTAGTGTACGTACAAAAAAGATTTTCAAACTTTTATCTTAAATGTCTTAAAAAGTAGAAAGGTTGGTTTTTGATGAGAAAGTGCAAACCACATGCTAAACACTTTCATAAAAATGTTGTTCTTGTACCTGAACTGCCAGTATTTTTTCTGTTTAGGGTCAAGGCTGACATGTTTTCTGGACCAGGTGTTCCCACGGCTGTTGCCTATCCACACATCAAATCCAGCATCGGCTAGCAGGAAACCCAGGCTGGTGTTGGGCAGGTTTGTCACCCAATTACTTCCAGCAGCAAGAAGACCATGTTGGAGGAACACTACAGGCTTGGCTTCTGAAATATGAATTAAGAGACCAAAAAATGTCACTTCAATGGATGTAAATTGAATCAAATATAGTCATATATATATTTAGATATTACATGTTTGGCCAGCAGAGGGAGTGTGTGCATTAGCTTTATACTGATAATGCCATCCTTTCTTTTTTGGGACCTTTATCTTGAATATCTGTCAGAAACAGGATGTGAGCTGGTCCTCTTAGTAGCACAAACAGACCTTGAGCTGATAGCATTGTTTGACTTCATACCAGCCATTCCTTCTCCCCCCCCTCCCCCTTTTGGAAGTGGTAAGACTTTAGGCTTTAAACTTTACATAACTGCAGAATAATCCCAGGGGAGCAGCTGCACAATGAGTCAGATTGGTTTTATGGGAAATGAAGTTCAAAGGAAATCACTGCTTCAGACCTAATATATGAATCTGTTCGTGTTGATTGTGAGAAATTTCATACAATTTTCAGGAAAAGTTTAATTTAAATGACTCAAGTCATCAAGTAAAAAATCATATATTCTTTCTTACACCTTGAATACATGCGAGTTTACACATCTTAGATATTATTTTCCTTTTAAATATATTTTTTAATGTAAAAAATAGTTTTTACAAATATCATCATTTATTAATGTTAATCCTGCCTTCTCATAAAATTCAAGTTATCTGATATTTTAAGAGACTAATACGCTGTCATGGGGGTCTGCAGGTGTGTGTCTCTTTTTGTTTTCTTTATTTTTAAATAAAATACTTTATTTTTATTGACCACTTCAATAAAATCAACACAAATAAAATAATAAATAAACTTAATTATTTTATTTTTTAAGAGATCACCCTGGCATTTTTTACTTTAAAAAAATCAAAATGATTTTAACTCCAAAATTGTTACAGAAGAGTTGTATTAAAGTCATTGTGTGTACAGATTGCATTTTTTAAAGTGTTTTTGAATGAATTACTAGATCTGGAGAAAAGAACGAGAGTGTATTTTCTCAGGTTAGACTGTCTTTGTGAAACCTCACTTGGTGCTAAAAAGTATTGTCATTCCTTGGTGTTCTTTCGTGCCAAGCAGTACAGTGTCTCGTGTGACTTGGAGAACTGGGACAGCAGGAAATGAGTTGCATACCCCGTGTGCCACCTCAGAGCTTCAGTGCTTATCACACCCAACGTCACACCACTCAGCACCAGCCATCCACTAAAAACAAACAGCTTGATGGCTCTTTACTTATTTATCATATTTCTGAATTTATTATTAACGTTTACCAGCTCTCAGCACACACAGCTTTAAGATCACCATAAAACAAAAACGGCTCACAGGGTTTGTCTTCTTAACGCGGTCTTCAAAATTCCCAGTCTTCCTGATTAAGTACGGCTATAAATGTACCGAACAGATTTCCACACGTTCATTTGCATAAGCCAATTTTATTCTGAAGGTCAAACACAAGAACGCAGCCAACAACGCTCTTAATCTAATACAATGAGTGAAAAGCAAAGATGCACAAGGCCAAAGTTCCTCAAAGGCCCTCAAATCCTCCAGCAGAAGGATTTGTGTCGGGGAAATGTATTCTCATTTAGAAAAACATGAGACATTGTGTTAGCACAGCGAGGGAGAGTGGAAGCTGATGTATGGCTGTTGAATTGGTGTTCCGCTCCAGTGGCGTCCCTGGCGAGATTAGTGTGAGAGCATGAGCTTTAGAGATCTCTCTGCTCATTAATGAAATATGGGGAGCGATAAATATCAAACTGAATACTGATTCCAGAAGCACTATTGTACAGGACCGAGAACATTAACACCACAATAACACTCATCTGAACTGAACCGATTTCAGCCTGATTTATCATCACAGAGATTCCTTTGATTTTCAGCTGATAATGTCAATAGCTGGTATTGATGTAATGTATAGACATCTACTACTTGCTGATACATACAAAAAAATGATAAATGGCAGATATTTAGTTTTATACTATTTTTTTCTAAATGAATAAAAAATAAAACGCTTAACTAATCAAATGTATTACATTCCACACATAAATTAAGCATCACAACATTTTAAAGTAAAATATGAAAAATGGATATTCATTTTGAGATTAATTTTGCTCAAGATAATATTTACTTGTGTTATTTAATTAATTGTGTTTTAAAATATTAAACTATATATAAACATTAAAAATTAAACTTTAAATTTTAAACTATATTACTTATATATATAAATTGTATGCATGATTATTATTACAGCTCAGTTCGGTTTAAATAGTATCTGTGCAATCAAGTCGACGATATCGCTGGAAATGAAGCAAGTCGTTTTAGTCCATGTTCCTTTACATGCTAATGAGCTCTGCTCACTCCGCCCCTCTCTTCTGTGTGGTGACGAGCCATTCTCATGAGACTGTTTACTTTAGCCGTGGAACTTGCTAACTAGCACGTTATTAGGAAAGGCGATTTGCAAAGATTCATAAAAGAACCTTATACTCACTTCTTCTGAGGCTGGATCATGAATGATTCGCGCAAACATAAATGCATTTAGGTAGATCGGGGGGGGGCGCATTCCCTTCAAAAACAAAGGTAATCCACTGCGTCTTCAGCGGCTCTTATGTCGGGAGTAAATGACGACTGCTATGTTCATTATTACATCCAACAACAAAACACCTCAATCTCTTAGGAGCCATTCTTATCTACTCCTGCTCCGGCGTCGAAACAATGGAGGACTGATGACAGCTCACTCAGGGTGGGTCTAAGGTAAAACGCTAGTGTCAGTCAACAATCATGGGAGGGGCCTGGGTCTGTGTGACGTCACGCAGACAGGCATCTGAGAATGGCTTTATTTGAGAAAGGTGATTAGATTTAACGAGATTTTTTAAAAAAAGGACACAGGGTGGATCTTTATCATTATAGGGTGGTTGTGTACACTGTCAACACACATTTCAGTTCAAAAAACTTGTAAAAGTGCATGTCGCATCCGATGACCCCTTTAAAATCATATCTCTCCCAAGTACTGTATAAAACAAGAAAAACGCACTAACTTAATTAATTTATGAAACAGGATCTTCTAATAACCTCACACCATCACGAGAGGACATAAGATCTTGATATTCATGAGAAGAAAACCCTAAGAAGACATCATGTGTGGGTTGCGTTACACGAGCGTGTTACAGGAGGTCCTCCTCCATACACCACTGACTCATCTAAAACCACTTCTCTCCCCTCTTTAAATTGCTACGTGACTATTAAAAACCACGGGATGTTAAGATGTTAAGGTTCAGATGTGAACATCTCACCCAGTGCGTTCATGTGACAGTGTGTGTTTCATAATGCTTCACAGTGAACCAGTGAATGTGAGAATTCAGAGATCATCTTACAGACATTCCTCTTTCAGCCGGCCACTTTAGTGAGGACAAAAAGCTCCCATCTTTAATAATTCACGCTAACCTAAGCCAAACAGAAGCATGAATGGGCTCATTCAAATCTTTTGGCATGCCAGCTCAAACCTTTACCTTGTTCATCCTTGTTTTTGACCCCATGTGGGATTCGGTTGACGCTCAGGATGTACTCATCCTCAGTGACCACTTCAAATTCTTCAGCTGTGTAGCCCCAGTGTCTGATGATCTCACTCTACAAGAGACAAACACAACAGTGAGCAATGGGCAAAGTCCATGAGAAGCATGACAGCATGGAGAAATCAATAGAAACACACCTCAATGTAAGATAAATGAAATTAAATAGGACAGCAAACACATTCCTTCTCTCTTTAGACAATACAACACTTCAAAATAGCACAAGCATTGTTCTATTCTGATGAAAGCAGTATAATGTCATCCATTTGAAGAAGAAATATAAGGCCTAAGGATTTTTTTAAGAATAGCTACATTTTTTCTTTGCTAAGGTCTGCAATAAATGTCATCAACGTGGCAGTATTTTTAAATGTAATGAAAATAGAAAACACCAGTTCAGCTTAAATTCTTAGTTTAGTCATTTGTCTTTTCAAGAGCACAATTATTTCAGCTGTATGGTGTCACACTGCTCCTCCTCCTCCTCCAGATATGAGATCAATTATAATCAGAGACTTCAAAGAAACTGTGTGAGCTTGTTGGTTCCAGGCCTGCCATGCAATCTCCCCATGCATAATTAAAGGCTCTGCAATTTCCCTCTCCCCCTGGGTCTTCTGTCTGCTCATTCTACTTTAGGCCACTTAAGGATAAACCTACTGCTGGCTCAACACACATTATGGGGAGAGTAAGCACTGGGGGAAGTGCTTCTCTCTCTCTCTTTCTCTCATATTCGTCCTCTTTTCAAGCAGAAATAGTGTATGTTGGAAACAAGAAATATTTTGTGCACTTCTGCGGAGTGAAAATGCAAAAGCAAAGTCTGATGAAATGCAGAATGTGACAAACAACTGAAAATAAGGACAACAAGCTCCTTCATTCATTCATTCATTCATTCATTCATTCATTCATTCATTCATTCACTTTTTAGCAGTCCAACATAGCAACACTTAACTAATAGGTATTTACATATTACACACTTGGTGGTTTTTTTTTTATGTATTTTTTTCCCCAGTAAATCTTCTCTCTGATGATGTATAATGGACTTCTCCAGCCATTCAGTCCACTTAAACCCTTCCAATTACTTTCAATTGCCTGTAAGCTCACATTCAGATCTGCCTCCATCCAATCAACATCAGATGTATAGAACCAAGCCCCTGCCCAACATTTTTCCTTTTCTAATATTCTTTTTCACTGAGATATACATCACAATCCAAATATTTGTTGCTTCTTCTGTTACATCATGACTTTGAAGGGGAGGTTCACCCAAAAATAAAAATTCTGTATTTTTTTTTTTAATCATCCTGTACATTTGTATGTTTTCTTTGGAAAACAAAATGAATATTGTATGGCTTCAGAAAATATGGAATATGGTGTACAAGTCATATGGATTGTCTTTTTTTGCCTATGGATCTAGACAGATATTGCCACTACAAACTGTTGTTGTATGGAAAAGAACTGTGTACAGAGTATCTAAATTCTCCTATCAAGATTAAATGAAAAAATAACAACAGAATTTTATTTTTGAAGGCTCAATAGTCTCCTTGTGAAAGCAAGTAGGTGAAACGCAGTTATTGTATTAAAACCAACAAATCACGGTCTTATCAGCATTTCTGCAAATGGTTACTTGACCTGTGCAAATTGTCAAACAATGATTATGAGATATCATTATTTAAACCAAGAAATCTTGTTTCATATCTAACCACACATGAAAGTGCACGGATGTCACTTAGAGTACAATTTCCTTTCAGAGTCCGTGGGAAAATATGTTACATAAAGCTGTCTAATGTCAATTATGAAAAATAAAAATAGCTGAACTGGTGAATTATGTTTCTCTTCCCTGTTTCACATACTGAAAAAATATTATTTGAAACACTTATGAACCAAGATCTAACCCTAGTAAAAAAAAATAAAAAAAAAATAAAAAATGCCATAATTCACTTAAAACACATTTATTCCATACTAAGTATGATGATGATGATTATGTACTTTAAATCCATTAACATATTTATTGACATATCACTTAAGACTTATATGAAATGATTTCTTTATTGCACATTGCACTTAATTTTTCTTAACATTTCTTAATATTAAGCCTAAAATGTGTTTTAATATCACAATTTATAAGAATTGTATGATTTCAGATATCAGTCTTTAAATGCAAGATATTTAAAGTGTACCTGAAGTATAATTTCATTAATTCCACTTTAGCACAATCAAATACTTATAATAAGTATATTTTTATTTGGTCTTCAGCACTATTTCTGCACAATTAAAGCACAAAATTTGTTTTTCCAATTTAGCAGACTTTAAGTATACCAAAAGTACAACTACAGGGTATTTTTATTAAGCACATACAGGTAAATATGTAAATGTATTTCAAATACATTTTAGTATATTTTTTTCCACTAGGGGAATATTCACTTTTACAAGTGATACCATGATGTGTTCTGCATTCAGCTTCAAAGAGCCACATTGAATCATGGGAGGACAAAGTGCAAAATGTATTTTCTTATAGAGATGGTCAACTAATGAATCCACTTCTCTTACATTTACATTTATGCATTTAGCAGACGCTTTTATCCAAAGCGACTTACAGTGCATTCAGGCTATACATGTTTTATCACTACGTGTGTTCCCTGGGAATCGAACCCACAACCTTCTGCGCTGCTAACGCAATGCTCTACCACTGAGCCACAGGAACACGCTCTCTTTAGAGCATGTGACAAAACGGAGAACTGGAAATAATATTACAAATGTAGTGCAAAGTTCACTTAATAAGACATGACATTCAAAGGTCACCTAAAGCAGTTAACGCTAGACAAATAGACATTTTTGTCTACATGGTGCATTTTATGTATGTCTGTTATAAAAATCTCATTGATTTACAATACAAGCTATGAGAATTTTATCTTATTTTTGGCCATATAAATAACAACATCTGCACCAAATTGCATTATTTTTTCTTAGCTTGGGTTTTTGAATAAAATTGATGCCTTTTTCTACTTTAAGCACAAGCTCTATATTCACACTATATTACAATTCAGTGATTTGTAATATAGAACTGCTGAATTGTTGACTTCATAGGATGTCATTGCGATGCAATTAATGGCAAAATTAACCCAATTTACCTGAATTTATTCTCTGGTGTTTTAGCACTTGTTGACAATTTGCTGGATAGTCATGAAGAACACTCATTGCAGCTTATTACATGTTATTTATAACTACTGGCTACTTACAATGTTCATGTTTACTTCAGGGTCCAGTCCTTTCTTGTCCTCAACAGGCGGCCTGCACTGAGTGAGCCCAAATGTAAGCAGTACCAGAGACAACACCAGCCATGACATCTTTCTGTCAAACATTCACAAACAGTGAATTAACATACAGCCCTTATGAAAATTAAACATGATTTTACCACAAATAAAACAAAAAAAAAACATGGTTATTATGTGGGTAACCACAAATTAACCATGGTTTTGCTACACTAACCATGGTATTTGAAGTAAAACTGTGGTTATACAAATGGCAATCAATACGCCAAAAAACATGGTTTCCACACTTTTACTACAATAAAACCATAGTTCATTTTTGTAAGGGAGGGTCTCCCAAGACACACTAAACTAAACCAGTGTTAAAAAGCTATGCTAATCTTCAGCAGCAATAGATTGTTTAGTGTTGCTCAACATGTAACACATGACTGTATGTGAGGATATAACATGAAAATACAAGGTCAATGTAGCTAAATCTTTGTTTGTTCAGACAAAACAAGCTGCCATAACAAATATTGCTGAACATCACTACTGTACTTTATTATATGAGAGCAGGAACCAAATACAAAAATATGTTTGGAAAATGCTTACTTTTTTAAAAATGTAAACATTTATGTCACCAAAAGATATTAAGGTAGGCTATTACATGTGTTTATGCACATTATAGTTAAAGCAAGGTTTAAATGTTTACAACCCTTTGTTTTCACAAAACGAAAGCAGTTCACGTAGCACATCTGAATGGTTTTGAATGACAGGTAGCCAAGCCAATGCATTTGACATAAAAACAAACGCACGAAAGTTAGTCGGTGCAAACAAAACATATAAATCACTGTAATTAACGTTACATAGTAGCTCCACACCTTCATCGTAACACTTCATCGAACAGTAAATTCGTTTATTGCTAATTCATTGAGTCGCCACAACGTAATTCCTTGCAGCTCATTAATAAACAGGATCGTTTTAAGCTAATGATCTGATGGAGTGTGTTTATTAAATGGTCATAAGCGCTGAATAACGAAAAAAACAAGCTCATTTAGTGAAACTCACCCAACTTCGGTTGAGACCTCCATAGCAGCGTAACGTTACTGAAATCAAAGTGTGTGTGGAGCCTCAGTTTACCACACACACACACACACACACACACACACACACACACACTGATAGCGATGAAAATGCTTTAACATCAGCTGACAATGACATCGTGACCTGATCACTGTTCTTGGACGCTTTTAATCAATCAGTCCCCCTCCTGAAGAAGTGCGATTCATTTATGTAATAGCTGCTTTCTTCCTGATTTAAGTACCCCATTATTATTCTAATGTTTGTCAAACTGACGTCGTCATTAGGTTACTTTAAATTTTTGTTTTTTAGATGAGACTGAAAAATTATAACTTGTGCATTGCAGTGTAATAAATATGTTTAATTGCTGTAAATGCAACGAAGAACAAATAAATACATTTTAGTTCGTACTCTGTCTTCAATGTACCTGTAAAACTTGCAAATAACTTTATATTATTATTATTATTTTGATGTTTGGACATGTTGTGCATAGACATCAGTCAAATATTGAAAAACGAAGGGAATGTTTTGGTTGGCCAACTCAAACATTTCAGCCTTTCATAATTCTTAAAGGGACAGGGTGCTAAATCGCGTGTGATCTTCAAACGAGCAAGATCGCTTTGCTATTTTACATAAGCAGTTTTTTATGTACCTTTTCTAAAAATGTCTCGAGTTCTAATAGTTGGTGCTGGACTTACAGGCAGTTTATGTGCCTGTCTGCTGCGGAGGGAGCTGCCCAGCAAAGTAAATATAGTCGTGTGGGACAAATCTCGGGGTGCAGGTTAGCATGTTATGTTTTCACTCACAGAATGTTTATTTTATGTACTGATGTGAAACACTTTATTGAGTGGCGGGTGTCTCGTGCGTTTAAATCATTG
>CM041809.1:5418187-5476423 GCA_023376895.1 Aspiorhynchus laticeps
ATTAAAATGAATCATTGCGCATCAGACTGCAGCAGGATTATGATAACAACAGGTCTATTTTCAGTCTCCTCAATTATGCAATACCTTATTTCTAATAGACACATTTGCATTGTAATCTAGAAGGTATTTGACAGTCCTGAGGTGTCCCTGTCTACAGGCGGCTATGATCGGTGTGTCTCCTGTTCCTTCATCTTGAACATTAATATTTTTGGGATCTGCTGAGATCAGTTTTTGCAACTTGTGGATGTCATCGTCATAAGCTGCCTGACACATTGGCTATGGAAAGAAAGTAGCACAGAATATGATTAGAAATAAGCACATGAAACAATTAATTATCCTATGCCTAATAGGACTAAGACTTAAGACTAAGACGACTAAAGTATAATTAAGGAGGCATGCGATTTTGGCCTGAAACATGGCTTTATATCAGATAGGGTGATGAGCAAAACAGGTCTGGTGACATCAAGCATGATAGAGAAGATAACTTAACACACACCCTTTTCAAATACAACATTACAGCAAAAACAAACACTATACATAAAGGTACATAAACAGTAAAGTATTGTCCTTTTCACGCACAAGTAAACTATATTATGTCTTTTAAGGACTGAAGATCTAGAAGGTCACACCGCAATGAAAATAACAACAGCAGTGCCATAAAAAAAAGAGAAAATATGATTATCTGGTACAATGTGAAACTGTCCTGTATTGTCTGTGAACGTGTGTTAAAGTGTCTGAGGACAGTTATTTGGCATTGGCATGTCACAAAAGTTAAAATAAGCATAATTATTTTTTTAATCAGTAGAAAAACATTATGTTGACAAAATTGAGGTATGAAAAACAAAACTCCTTAAATTGTTAGAGATTAAATTTAGCATAACACGATCAGTGGATTATCATTATCAATATCATCATCAGTTATATGAGCCAAGTCAGTTGTTTTCTAAAGAAAGGAAGATCAAGACACGTTTCAAAGGAGTTACTCACCTCTGAGTACAAGATTCCCATTTGGCTTCCACTGTCCCTAAAAGGGTAACGAAATTAAACTGGTAAATCCTTAAAGTGGACTCTGAGGTTATAAAACTAACAGCCCTTTGCTAACTTGTTGGCTTTCTACCCTGCGACCTGTGTGAACAGCGCCTCAGATAAGGGTGTGGTCATGTAACAATGACGCATAGCCTACGTCATGACGCAATCAGTGCTGTACTATGGCAAGCCGTTTTGACATTTATTTCTTCTCAGGATATGTATTTTTGATATCAACAATTTAATTTTCACTAGTTAAAATGTTCATTCTTGATATCAGGAATTGTATTTCTACTAGTAACAATTGTAATTTTTGATATCAGCAATACATTTCCACTAGTAACAATGTTAATTCTTGATATCAACAATTACATTTTCACTAGTTAAAATGCCAATTATTGATATCAACAATTACATTTCAACTAGTAAAAACTATCATTTTTGATATCAAGAATTGATATCATGGGAATGGCAATAGGCAAGCCGTTTTGACTTTTATTCCTTCTCAGGATATGACTTCTTGATATCAACAATTCCATTTTCACTAGTTAAAATGTTCATTCTTGATATCAGAAATTATATTTCTACTAGTAACAATTGCAATTTTTGATATCAACAATTATATTTCCACTAGTAACTATGTTAATTTTTGATATCAACAAAATTTTTTTATTTTTTTTTTTTACTGTATGCTACATTAGGATGTATTATTATGTACACCGACATGTTTGATGAGCCGACATAAGGGCCTTTCGCACCTCTTTAGTTCCAGAACTAAAAGTATAGCTATATATATACAGGGGCGGCGCCAGAGAATGTTGAACGCAGGTGCTGAGGGGGTGCTAGATCAATGACGGGGGGAGCTGGGAAATTAATAGTAAATATGACCAAAACAGGTTGTTATTATTATTATTTTTATATGAATAATAAAATCACTATATAGGCGCATTTCAAATGTTTATGAGGAATGTGTGAGTATTATTGCTCTTAGCCTATCTGCATGGGGGCGCGCACGCAATTATTTTTATTTATTTATTTTTTCCTGCGAAAGAGCTTATACTCCCGTCAATTATAATAAAAAATATATATATCTTCTCTGATTATGTAGTCCGTATCGGTGCATTTCTCTATTAAAGGCACGTCCACTGTGGAGATGGGAGCCTGAGAAAGCACTAGTTTATTAATAAATAATTAAAATGTATTTTTCCCCGATGCATTCATAATCATTAGGCTACTTTAGTCGGTGCTTTGCGGCAAGCGTTATGCGTGCGTTTGAGCGCGGAATAATAGCCTACGCCTAAATGCCTAAATAATAGGCATAAATAATAACCTAAATGGATATTATACTATCAATTTAATATAAACGTGCGAATAGTTGACTAGAAAAATCTTTAGTTGGGCAGGCCAATAGGCTACTACTTGGCACAAGGAACCGATCCATTTTTAAAATAAAATGCTGACATTATGTGCGACTGCAAATCACCTTATTGCATTGCAGTATTTATGCATGTGTTTAATGAGTCAAATGTTTTTATTTTATTTAATTTTTTATGGGGGTGCTATGGGGGTGTTTTGGTTTTTCTTGGGGGTGCTGGAGCACCTGCTAGCCCCTTCCTAGCGCCGCCCATGTATATATAGGCCTACACAGGGCTCGAATTGAGGGGGGATGCGGGGGGATGGCATCCCCCTGGTGAAAAAAAAAGGACAAAAAGCATCCCCTCTGTAAAACCACCATCCCCCCTAACCATCCCCCTTGGATTATTAATTTTGTGTATTACGTATAAATGATCATGCACATTACATGTTAAAATTCTCTACTTATGATCATTTACGAACTAAATAACGGCGATTGGCCAAGCTGCGCACAAGCGGAAGCAATTGTTGTCCTTATTTTTAGCGCAAAATGGTTCAAACGCAACTTTTGAAGTTTTTTAAAAAGAAGACAACAGAAGGTATGATTTTTAGACATTCTCCTGACATAATGTAGGGACTGAGAGGCGATAGGAGAGCTGACATTATCCAACTTAGAGAAAAAAAAAAAAAAAACATCTTGAGAGTCCAAAAGCATTCACTGCGCGATGAAGCCCGTTAGAATAAAGTATGTGGAAACTATCCATAATTCTGCTAATTTGAAAGCTATGAAAACTGTATCTCTGTATTCATCCTTTGTGTCTTCTTAAGATGTAATTTTATTACCTTATTGTTTTGTTAACCCTGGCAAGTCTGAGTGTATATTCTGGAATTTTTATTATTATTGTTTTTTATTTTTATTTTGTCTTTGTGTATAATTGTAACTGTCGTAATGTTTGTACTGTTTAATAATAATAAAAAAGCCCATTAGAATACAGTTAGAATGCCCTTATAATTCCAGCAATGAAACAAAAAATACCCAGCTATGAGATTTTACGTTTTTATATTCATTGCACAAGCAATTTTTTTCATGAAATAGAAACCTTTTTAAAAATGAGACCGATTTTGTAATCATTGTGTAAAATTAGCCACAGGATCATCACAACAAATTTTGTACTTAATATACTAAAAACGAGTCTTTAGTACCTCTTAAGGTAAACTTAAGATCGACTGTGCTATTTTGAGACACCATAAATATGAACTAAAATGCACTTTTAACATAGGCTACTATCTCTGTGTTTAAAAAAATGTATTTAGTTACCACTTGTAGCACACTTGAACACAGTGCACTACAGCATACTGTCATGCACATTCTTTTATACTTTATATTTTATATTCTGTGCTTTATATCTTATTTTTTATTTATTTTATTTCATGCATACGTTCCTTGTGTTGTATTCTACAATATTTTCGCTGTCCATGGAGCGTTTTCACCTGACACACATTTCACTGCTGGTTATACAATCTCTGTATAGTCGTGTATGTGACAAATAAAACTTGAACTTGAACTTGAACTTGACGCCGCCCGTACTTAATTAATTAATTAATTAATTTCCAGTATTCGATTATTTCCTTAATTTTTTTTTTTATTTTTTTAAATGCCTTTCCTATGTGATACGGGATGTGAAAAGAGAGTAGAGAGAAGTCGGTGAAAGACAGAATCGAACACGGGTCAAACGCGTCAAAAATCATCTGCTGCGTGCTCTACCTCCTGAGCCACTGAAGCTGACGGCAACTTGTGGTTTTATACAAGTTTTATTCTGCGACATGTTGGTAGGCGGAGTTCTTGTATGCAGCTTCTGCCTCAATGAAAACTAAACGATTATTAAAAGTAACCTACAGCAGCGTTTTATTTTCATGAGAGGGCAATCGAATGTGCCGTTCTCTTTTGGGCTCTGTACCTTGTCGTCTACGCCATACACATTCATAAAGAGCGGCACTCGTCGTTAAATTATGCACATATCCAAAAAGGAAGTCATTACTATGCACATATCCAAAAAGGAATTCTTGATATCAAGAACTAAGTTGTTGATATCAAGAACTAAGTTGTTGATATCAAGAACTAAGTTGTTGATATCAAGAATTACGTTGTTGATATCAAGAACTAAGTTGTTGATATCAAGAACTAAGTTGTTGATATCAAGAACTAAGTTGTTGATATCAAGAATTAAGTTCTTGATATCAAGAACTAAGTTGTTGATATCAAGAACTAAGTTGTTGATATCAAGAACTAAGTTCTTGATATCAACAATTTAAACAATAAATGTTAAAAGGGCGACAAAACTATTACAGATATCAACAACTTAATTGTTGATATCAACAACTTAATTGTTGATATCAACAATTTAATTCTTGATATCAACAACTTAGTTCTTGATATCAACAATTTAATTCTTGATATCAACAACTTAGTTCTTGATATCAAGAATTAATTGTCACTAGTTAAAATGTTAATTGTTGATATCAACAATTAAGTTGTTGATATCAAGAATTAAAGTTGTTGATATCAAAAACTAAGTTGTTGATATCAAAAATTGGGAAGGTCATTTTTGATATCAACAACTTAGTTCTTGATATCAACAACTTAGTTCTTGATATCAACAACTTAATTGTTGATATCAAGAACTAAGTTGTTGATATCAAGAACTAAGTTGCTGATATCAAGAACTAAGTTGTTGATATCAACAATTAAGTTGTTGATATCAAGAACTAAGTTGTTGATATCAAGAACTAAGTTGTTGATATCAAGAACTAAGTTGTTGATATCAACAATTGATTTTGAACGGAAGCCTATGGTGACATTTAACTAGTGAAAATACAATTCTTGATATCAAAAATGATAGTTTTTACTAGTAGAAATGTAATTGTTGATATCAATAATTGGCATTTTAACTAGTGAAAATGTAATTGTTGATATCAAGAATTAACATTGTTACTAGTGGAAATATATTGCTGATATCAAAAATTACAATTGTTACTAGTAGAAATACAATTCCTGATATCAAGAATGAACATTTTAACTAGTGAAAATTAAATTGTTGATATCAAAAATACATATCCTGAGAAGAAATAAATGTCAAAACGGCTTGCCATAGCTGTTCAGGTGTGTAGCAGTGGATTCCCGTCCATTAACACGCACTCACTTCCTCTCAACAGAAGATAGAATAGACTGACTAACATGCCAGTTCAAACAGGTATAATGAAAACAGTTTCTTAAGTAAGAAGAACCAAGAAAAACAAACGAACGAACGAATAAATAAATGACAACTGGCCTTGTCAATCAATCAATCAATCAATCAATCAATGGAAATATACAAATTACAATTGGCCTTGTCATTTCAATAAATAAATAAATAAATAAATAAATGGAAATATACAAATGACAATTGACCTTGTCATTTCAATCAATCAATGCAGTTGACAAATATACTTTTAATAACTTTTCTGTTATTACACATCAAGATAATAACATCCATATAGTTTCTAGTTTCTTTGAGAACCACAATTAACCAGTAAAAGAGATCTGATTTTTATAGCGAGATCTGGCACTGCCTGTAAATCATTTTTTAAGTTGAGCAAGTATTTGTTTTGTTTTTGTTAGTTTTTGTTTTTCAGTTACTATAGCCTACTGTCTGTGAATACC
This sequence comes from Aspiorhynchus laticeps, assembly GCA_023376895.1. NCBI lineage: Eukaryota > Metazoa > Chordata > Actinopteri > Cypriniformes > Cyprinidae > Aspiorhynchus > Aspiorhynchus laticeps. The sequence continues at coordinate 5,424,267 of CM041809.1, forward strand.
GAGGGATGTGTAAGAAACCAACAAATTCTTATCTGGTATAATGACTACATCTGCCTGTCTTTAGCCCTCCACTCTTTATTAGAGAATAATGTCTCTGACTCATAATACTAAAATTTTAATTATAAAATTGTGATAGTAGTATTTATTTATTTAATTTATTTTTTACTGAAAAACTTTGTCATTAATTTACCGGTAAAATATGTGACCCTGGACCACAAAACCAGTCTTAAGTAGCACGGGTATATTTGTAGTAATAGCCAACAATACATGTATTGTATGGGTCAAAATTATAATTTTTTATTTTATGCCAAAAATCATTATGATATTAAGTAAAGACCATGTTCCATGCAAATATTTTGTAAATTTCCTACCGTAAATATATCAAAACTTAATTTTTGATTAGTAGCATGCATTGCTAAGAACTTCAATTGGTGATTTCTCAATATTTAGATTTTTTTTTTGCACCCTCAGATTCCAGATTTTCAAATAGTTTTATCTCAGCCAAATATTGTCCTATCCTAACAAACCACACACCAATGGAAGGCTTATTCAGCTTTCATATGATGTATAAATCTCAATTTAAAAAAATTGACCCTTATGACTGGTTTTGTGGTCCATAAGCCTATTGTCTTGCTCCTCAATTACAGCGCTCATTCGCACTGATGGGTGCTTAAGAAGAACTTAACCACGACTAAATTAAGCGAAGCGGCCATAAATTATTGTAATATGCAGGACAAACATTAGGCTACTATTTTAGAAATAATCTCCTCCATATTTATAAGAAACTTTCCAAGAAATAAAAGCTTAAATAATTGGCGGACATTGCAGTAGCCTACTGTTTGTTATGATTTACAGAATCATACTTTTACTCAACTTTTTGCAAAAACGGGCTTTGGTTTAGACGTAGCCTATGTTTATTATTTGAAGAGATTTTCAATCAGTAGTCCTGCTAGGCAGATGTAATTTGGATGCAATTTGGCAATTCGGAGGAGTGCCCCATCTGGTGGATAAAAATATACAAGCAATCTTGTTATTTCTGTGGCGTAACAATTTCACAAAATAGGCTAAATGCAAACAATTCGAGAAGAACGTGTTAGGCTACAGTGTCTTTAGAATGTGAATTATGGACTCTGTAACTGGTCAATGCTTGAGAATAATGTAATGTCTGAGAGTGTCTATCTGTTTCTGCAAGTAAAAGCTTGTAAATGTCATGATATACATCTACCTTTACAGACGTACAGTCATTCCCACCCCCTTTAGCTGTCACACTGGTTGCGGCTCAAATCTAGAGAACTATACAGCGTTTGGGCATCAGAGAAGAATCCGGATGCTGACTAGATAGGCTGCTGGTGAGGGTTTGAAACACAGCCAGTAAAAGCACCGCTGCTACAGCAGCATTTATCTGACTCGCAGAGCTCCGGGCGAACCATCTGACATCGCAGGGTTATTCGCTCTGAAACAGCAATCAGCCATTTTAGCCTTGCGCGCATATCCATGCCAAAAGAACAAAGCTTCCATGAGGCACAAAGGCAAAAGACCGAGAGTTTTAGACAATAATAAAAACCTGCTCTTTTATTTACGCGAGCTGTCTGTTTTCCAACTGAATTCTAGCATGTGCCACATGTGACGATTGTAGGAATGTGGAGCATGGGATCACAGCAGCTCTTCACCTACAGGTGAGGATTTTATTGTATTTGTACATTTAATTTTTGTGGTCTTCATTTAGACCTGTGATCATTACTGTTTTTTTTTTTGTTTTTTTTTAACTATTTTATGTTTATATCGAAATTGTTGCAATCTTGTCAGGTGGGAAATGTATCACTGACCTGATCATTGTGACTGGTTTACTGATAAAGTAATATTATTTGTATGATCTGTATGATTATGATGATCATATCTGTGCTGTAGGATTTTGGCTTGACGTCTGATATTGATTGTTTATTGGAGGAGCTCCAATTTTGAGCACTTTAGATGTTCATCATATAAAATACATTTGTATCATAAGTTTATAGTGACAGAGAAAAGCAGAAGTTACAAGTCATGAATCAGAGGAGATTTGAAAGTATAAAAAAAGTTACTTTAGTGTAATATTACTTCTGCCTATAGTACTCCCTGTTAAAATAATGTATTTAATTACAAATACATGTACAATATATTATACAGTATTAAAGCCTGAATCATGTGCTGAGCAGGAATGAGTTCTTCATAAACTTTTACAATACATTTCAGGAATATGGTAACAATTGCTAGCTACATGGTAGAAACAGTCATTATGTTAATAGTTTAATCGTTAGACATTGTTTGAGACACAGTCATAGAGATTGTATTTTTACATAGCACGAACATGTTTGCAGATGTGGACTGTGGTTTGATTTACTTGGATCTTAGAATATGTTGAAGAACCGCTCATCCCTCCTTGAAAATGCTTGTGTTTTTTACTGTATAAACCCTCTTTAGACTTCAGCTGAACACCATAATAAATTAATGTTTGGGAGGGCTGTTATTTCAGTCTATAAAACATACCATTATTTGTATATATTTTTTTTTAATTTTTTTTGGTATTTTTGGCTTTTTTTAACCATTTATGACACTTAAAATCCTTTTGCTAGTATTGAGACATGTGAATCCAGACAGCTGCTTGAGACATTATGTACTACTTAATCATTACCTGAACATTAATACACACCTCATATATTATATGCATGTAATCTCTGCTGCTTATTTTCTAATCAAATGCAAATTGACATTATGCAAGGCCCTAATGGTCAGAGATTGCTCAGTGTTAAATCTATCACATCTCCTTTACACTGCTCTCTTATTTTAACAGTGCATCTACTTTAAGTTGCCATGGCATCGTTAATCAGAACAATTTCTTCTATGGTGATGATACTTTTTCCTTTTGTTAATTTGCAATTTGCTGTACTCGGCTTTCAAAGAGTAAAAGAGAAAGAAACAGTCCAATATGTACCCAGCTTTGTGCAAAATGAAAAAGCTCACCAAGGATTTTTTTCACAGCTGAAGATATCCATTAGTCACCATATTTTGCTGCATGGTAACAAGCTGTCATAGCAACTGTAGCACAGATTCTGGAACGAATAACTGTGTTATTTGGACCAAGATGGTGAATTATATTCCATAATTCCCATGGAAATGCACTGGCCACAGTAACCGTGTTAATAGATTAGGAAGAATACGCTAGGAATAATACAGCATAGAGTTGTTATCCAAAGCTAGTGTTGAGGAACTGAAAACAAAGACTGTATCGACCCAGCGGCCTCTTAATAGCACTGCTGTAATGCCAGATATGATGTTTCTTGCTCCTCAGCTCGGAATCGTCTTGGGAGATGACAGATGGATGCATAGGGAGGATTGAAGCCTGCCAGCCAACGTTGTAAACTCACCATGGACCAGGGCTTCAGTTTCAGCACACTGGTGAGTGGCGTTGTGGGAGGAGGAGGAGGATGAGGAGGAGGATGGTGGGGGACAGCTGATATTACTCGGAGGTGGGTCACGGGGACAGAATGGCTTCCTCTGACTCACTGCCATTAGTATTCCCATTGCAGCTGCTCCGTCATTCAGATCCCTCCATCCTGGAGTGGGCGGGAGGGAAGGAACGGATGCAGCCCCCTTCACACTTCGCTTCCCCTCTTCGTGAATGCGTGATCAAACATAGGCTTCTTATTCTTGCCACCCAGAATCCTATTCTCCAACAATAGCGCAGAGACATTTAATGTGGCCCCACACCAACATTTGCAGATTTTTGTGCCCGTACTGTTCAAAAGTCAAGCAAGCTGTCATGTCCAACAAGTGTAACAGCTCGGCAGTCCCTCGTTGGAGTCCATCAATGTCCTGCTGCATGTTGATAAGACGCCCACTCTTTTCAGTAACCCTAAAACAGAGGCTCTGTTTAGTCATTAGTATTAGAGCTGGAAGCAAACTCAGCGTGGGTGCTGCTGGGTGTTCCGGTTTGCTCAAGCTGGGTGATGAACAGAGCTTATGTTGTGTTTATCGGAGGCCTGTGATGTCTTTGGGACCAAATGTTCTGTGCCACTAGTGTATGGGGACAGATCCTAGTTCAGTTTGCCTATCTAGAGCAATTTTATTTGGCGGAGCTTGAATGTAGCCCATCAGATTGACGCCTGTCAGAAATCTAGAAAAATTTCAGCACACAAAATAAGGCTAAATAAGGAAAAAAGTATTTAGAATAGAGGGCTAAATTGTCCAAAATAACATCGCTGTATGTCTTTATCAGCAATAGTATTTCGTAGCTGATAAAACTCTTGCGCATTAGGTCACTGCTCTGTATTCTCATGGTTTTTGTTGTCCTCTCCGTTTGCAGAAGAAGTTAGCAGCTGAGCCAGATCACACTGACGTTACTCTGCCAGCGGTCGAACGTGTGCGGGCCCTCAGCAAAATGGGCTATAACATTGAAATAAATGAAGATATCGCCCCGAGACGTTACTTCCGCTCTGGCGTAGAGATGGAGCGTATGGCAGCTGTTTATCTAGAGGAGGGCAGTCTGGAGAATGCCTTTGTCCTCTACAACAAGTTCATCACGTATGTTTTATTATTTATTTTATTTAATATCACTACTGGTCCTACAGTATTTAGGGTCACAGGGATGCTGGAGACTATCCCAGCATCTTGGCCCATTTTTGTTTTGTCTTCAGAGCTGTCATAAAATGTATTTTCTAATCCATGGCAGTCAGTCCTCAACTTCATTTTCCTATTTCACTCTTGTGCAGTTTATTTGTTGAGAAACTCCCCAGTCACAGGGACTATCAGCAGTGCAATGTCCCTGAGAAGCAAGTGATAATGAAGGTAAGCCCCTGGCATGTTACTCATAGAAACTGATGGAGCCCTGTGGCGCTCAGCCCACTGTAAATCTGATTAGCATCATGCTCAATTACCTTGACTAGAGGACTTGTCAGGCTCCCAGCTGCTCACATGGTGGGTTTGCCTTGTGTGGGCACATGTTCTGCTTTCATTTCAGCATAGTGACATGAAACTAACTTCAGGCAAAAGGTTCTTCCTAGTCACCTGATGTATCAATCATTGTTTAAGAGAAATAGTCTGATTAAAACAGTATTTATTTCTTTGGTAACACTTTATTTTAAGGTGTTCTTGTTAGACATGTTACATGTACTTACTATTAGTATAACAAATTATGCATTGTTACATGCAAGTGACCCTAGAAGCCAAACCCTAATCCTAACCGTAACCATATAGGCTAGTAAGTACATGTAGTTAATTAATATTACTCAGTACTTCATTGTATAATTACACTGTAACAAGGACACATTAAAATAAAGTGTAACCATTTTTTTTTTTTATGGATGTTTCAAAGCATTAATTTTGCCTTGTTTTATGGCAATGTATTTAAAAAAAATGAAAAAGTTAGGATGTGACATATCAAAGATTGTGTCATTTTTTTCAAACTAATAGTCTGAGGTATATGTCAGTCATGATTTGCTTGTTGCTACTGCTAGTTGATGGCAAGTAATATTTGTATATAGGAATTCCTATTCTACAGGTTAATACTGAAACAACATCTGCAGTGCAACATGAGTCATCTATTTTTCACTAGTTTTTGGAGGTAAAATGGTCTACATTTTGCTGAATATCAGTTAAAAGTTTCATCCACTGGCGTATACTGTAAAAACAGATAGTGGCTAAAAGCCACAAAACTCAAATTTTTATTTCATGGGGTCTTTAACCTATTGATCTTAATGTCTGCTGATGGTCCCTGAATGCAAAAAAGATGAGTAATTGGTTTAAGTATCTCTATTCCGAGCTTTTAAAAAAATCATTATGTCCCTGAAAGCTTTAGCGCTTATTGATCTGGTACTCGCTGTCTGTAACATAACCCCTAATGTTTGTCGCATTATCTGTTCATTATGTTCAGAAATTGCAGGAAGTGGCCTTTCCACGAAAGGACCAATTGAAGAGACTTCTCCATGAGAAATACAGCAAAGAACACAGTGAATATCTGAAGAGTCAGGTACATTCGACAGAGTACTTCTCATTCACTGCTGATGAAATTACCTGTTAATCAAATTTCAGATTCATTTCATTATTGTAAATATTAGTCATGATGTGTGAATGTTTTTGCAGACTCAAGCCATGGCTGTTGACATGTGTAGTGAACGACTGCAAAAGATGTCTATGTTGGAGGAGGAACGGCAACGTGTAGCACAGCTCAGGAAGATGCAAATCGAGTCCGAGCAGTTCCGCTACTTCGAGGACCAACTGCGTAGACAAGAGCTGGCCAGTTGCAGGGATGAGGCTGTCCCCAAAGTGCCTGAACAAACCGACGGGTCCTGTTTATCCCAGACCCCGAGAAACCACGTGCGCCTTGACCCCAATCGTAACAAACCAGCGGCCCCTGGCCCCAAACCAGCAGCCACCTTAGCAGCTGTACAAAGTGAGTGCCCTCATCTAGCTCATATTTGCCTGTTAATAATTGTAGTAATTTATTACCCAGCTCTCTGATTATTCAGTTGTGTTTTTTTATTTTAATTGTTAAAATATATACATATCTAGGTATATATTCTTATATAATCAGATAATTCATGTTAATGTATTTACACTGCCATTTAAAAGTTTGGGGTAAAAAAATAAAAATAAAGTATCTTATGATCACTCCTGTGATTGCAAACCATTACTTTCAGTCTTGACTCCAGTCTTCAGAAATTCATTCTAATAAGCTGATTTGGTGCTCCAAAAATGTTGAACACAGCTGCTTAATACTTTTGTGGAAACTGATACATTTTTTTCAGGATTCTTTGATGGATAGAAAGTTCAAAATAAAAATGTATTTAAAATTGAAGTCGTTTGTTGTGTTGAACTGTATATGTCTTTACATTTACATTTAGTCATTTATCAGACACTTTTATCCAAAGAGACTTACAAATGAGGATTACAAAGACTTACAAATCTTTACTGTCATCTTTGATCAATTGAATGCACCATGGCTGAATAAAAAGCTTAATTTTGATCGGTAGTACATTTATTAAGATAAGTAACACTAATTAGTAGAATAATGTACAGTTAGATAGTCATTAGCGCAAAATAAACCACTTCAGAAAGCTAGAAAAAAAGCTTTTAATGATCCTGAAGGGGGTTATTTTGCATTAGTACCTGTCTCTGTACATTATCTTTTACTTGTGTTATTTTCAGTACTACGGTATGTTCTTGTGTGTTTCTAGATCAGCGTGTCGAAGGCCTGAGGCGGGTTTTGATCCCACGAGACCTGACTTACAGGTTCCTTCTGCTGGCTGACAGTAACACAGCGAGAGGGATTGAGACGTGTGGAGTTCTCTGTGGAAAACTGGTAAGGCCTCAGCTGGAGCATACCTCCTCTTTGTGGGTGGAGATTTATTTTGTTCATGAATTTGCTGATTTGTCCTAATTCTTTCCTGGAGTGAGTGTAAATATGGTTTGGGGAGTGTTAAAGGTCAATTGTGCTTATATTTTAGCTAGTTTTATGCTGCCTTTCTTATTCACTGTAAATCTAGGAGCTTCGTTGTTGCACAATCATTGTAAATATTAGGTGTGGATGTGGACTTCCTCATACTTTCACCACAAGTGAAACTATTCATGAGCATTACACAGAATTTCAGTGTGTTATTCACCAACCACCTGCAATCCATCTGAATCTTGCAGAAATGGCCTTCCTCCCAGCATTTTTCATCTCTTTTTCATCGGTTAAGCGTTTTCCCCCTTTGTACACTTTCATCACTTGCTTTAACTGTCTATCCCACAATCCTCTACGGCAGTCATCATATGGCAATCTTTTTTTCAGGGGACCCCTATTTTAACATTCAAATTTTTTATGATTTTTATGATGTTAAGTTTTTAATAATTGCAACAACAGTGGAAAATCTAAAATAACGACATTAACATTGATGGCTGGATTTTAAATGTGAAAAATAACATATCTAATTTGGACAAAAATGGATTATAAAATGATAAACCTCTCAGACTTAAAACCATTTTAAAGAAAAGGGATATGATGAGTCAAAATGCTGAATGATTATAGGTATTTTATCTGCTCTGTTAATAATTCTTAATTCTTTATTATCCAAATTTAGATTTTTTTTGAATGCACATTAGCTTATTTTCCATCAACCAGTAAAAGTGTACCACAGTTTCAATTCATGTAATTTCCCTCCCACTGCCTTCCTTCATATTTTCACACAAAACGAAACTCTGCATGCTGCACCTGCATGAGAATGTTGCTAACTTCGGTAATGTTGGACAGCGATTCATTTTTCAAATAGTTTAATAATAATTAAAATATTAAATGGAAATTTTAACCGTTGGGTATTTTTCTTCAAACTGTAACTGTTTCATCCCTATTACTAACCCTCAATCTAGAGTGAGTTTGGCGACTCCTTGTAAATCTTTAGCGACCCCTAGCTGTTGCTCAGCTCCCATATAGAATGAATTGGTCTGTTTGTTCGACTTGTGTCAGAGGATGCATAGTGTGATTGTGGGACGCTGTGACTCCCTGATATGTTGTGCGTTAATAGACAAACTAAAATCTGTTTTGTTGTCGCGCAGACGCACAATGAGTTTGTGCTGACTCATGTGATCGTCCCCAAGCAGTCCGCTGGCCCTGACTACTGTGACATGGAGAACGTGGAAGAGCTGTTCAGCTATCAGGACCATCATAACCTTCTGACCCTGGGCTGGATCCATGTGGGTGTCTCTCTTTTTCTGGCTGTCACGTATTTTCTAAAATTAGAGCCGTGCACCTCTTTTTTTCACACCTTTGGCAGGTGAAAATCTTGCTGGTGACTAATTTTTTAGACCCACACAGAATCTGAGCCTGCAGAAAGCGCCACATATTTCACAGATTTTGAGCAGCCATTGTTCACATCCTATTCCCCTTGTGTTTTCATTTTGAAAATATTTTGGCTTATTTAATTATCCTTTTTGCTTGTGATAACAGTGTACCCTCCGTACCCTCCAAAATAGGGGTTCAAGGAATCATAGTTGGTCTGTGATCCGTAAGGACCAGGGGTGCGTTTCCCAAAAGCAACTAAAATGTTCTTTAAGTAATTTTTTGAAAAATTATCTAATCCATAATATTATCCAAACTGTGAGTTTTGTGATCCGTTGAACCCCTACTCCAAAATCAGTAGACAGAATGCGAAAAAATTATGCCTGGTCATTTTTAACAAAACCTTTCAAGTAGGCTAGTGGTGTATATACACTACTGTTCAATTGTTTGGGGTCAGTTAGATTTTTTTTTAATATATATATATATATATATATACTGTATATATATATATATATATGAATTAATTAATTATTTTATTCAGTAAAGATGTAAGAAATGTATAATGTTACAAAACATTTCTGTTTTAAAAAATATTGTTCATTTGAACTGATATTAATAAAAATGTTTCTTTGGCACCAAATCAGTACGTTGTAATGATTTCTAAAGGATCATGTGACACTGATTATTCGAGCAATGGCTGCTTAACACTGAGCTTTGTCACCACAGGAACAATAAACATATACAAATAGAAAATGGTAAAGTGGCAGACCATGTACTTAAACTGATTCTGTACCCAACTGTATTAATTTATTATTTGAATAATCAAATATGATGGGGCATCATTCTAATGATCACCATGGAAACTCTTGTTTAACAATTCACTCAACTTTTATTCTTAGTCTCCAGGTCAACTGGTGATCATTTTTCACGGTCAATTATTTCATGGCTGCATAAGAACAAAGACTACTAAATTATATTAATTTGAATATTTTTTTTACGTTTTTGGCTCATAGACACACCCGACACAGACGGCGTTCCTCTCCAGCGTGGATCTACACACACACAGCTCTTATCAGCTCATGCTACCTGAGGCCATCGCTATTGTTTGTGCACCTAAACACAATGAGTGAGTATAACACTTACAAAACTCCCACACCCTCCATTGTGTCCACACAACCTAAAGGCTTTTTTTTTATCTGCAGCCTCTAAAGTGCTACATCAAATTAATGCAGATGAATTTATTTTTTTAACAGTAGATGTTTGATGGTTTAACAATTGTTTATCATTTAAAAATCCATGAATCATTTCAGTATTTTGGTTGTTAAAAAACATTGAATGAACGCAAATAAATTTAACGAATGACTCGCATTAGACTATGAATAAATTACACCTTGCAAATATATATTTTATCATATGTCCAAATTGATAGATTTTTTTTGAATGGATACATTTCTGAAATATAAAATGTAAAGAAATTAAAAGTATGTTAAAACGTATATAGCTACACCTATATATATCTCTCTATATATATATATATATATATATATAATTTTTTTTAATTATTATTTTATATATATATATATATATATATATATATATATATATTTGTATATAACTATCATTGAGATATTTTAATATGTGTGTAATTTTGCTTCTTCAGTACGGGAGTGTTTCGACTCACCAGTGCTGGAATGGGAGAAGTGGCTGGATGCAGATTGAAAGGTTTTCACCCCCACTCTAAAGACCCTCCTCTGTTCACTGTAAGAACCCTCTGTTCCTGCTGTGAATATGAAAATCAACAGCTATATGTGCCTTCTGTTTCAAATGTTGATATCAAAATAGAAACACCTTTAGAGAAGTGAAACATCATTTTTTTCTATTTGCAGATTTGCAAGCACGTTGTGGTGAAGGACTCGAAAACGACAGTTCTGGACCTCAGGTGACAGAGGAAGAGAGGAAATATTTCAGTATAAGCAAACCATTGAGAATATTTATATCTTTCTTTACTTGAAGGCTTTTTTGTATTTATTTATTTTACAAAAAGGTACTGTGAAACAGAATCCCTCAGCTACACAGTTTGCTGTGAGCAGGTTTAGTGAAGTTATTGAGATGTTCCAATGGTGTTTTGTGTTTTTTAGGTCATCATGCGCTTTTTGTTCGTGGCCAGGTGTTATTCAATAATTTTGTGCTGTCTTTGTCCTCAAGGGGGCGTCCTTTATCAAGGCATACTATGGTATGAGGCTGCTACAATGTGAATTGATTTCAGGACATTTTAAAAGGAAGTTGTGTGTGTGTGATTTGCCTTTTGATATCCAGTGATATCACTTGCAGTTCTCATTCTAACACAATATACACTGAAGAAGTGAAATTTCTTTTTAAACCCAACTGAATTTTCTAGTTTTGTGTATGCTGCCAGAACAAAAATAAAATGAATTGCTACTAGAGTCATTTCTAGGCCTTACTACATATTACTATAATTTTTGTGGTTGGATGGTTAATAATTAAACTTTGTATATACAGTCAGTTCAGATAATTTCTGTCTTTTCCAACTTCAGCCTAATGACGCAATATGAAGTTGGCCAGTCAGCCGTTTTGATTTCCAACTTCAGCATGTGGATCTAATTACAAGGGAAGTGACTCTTGAAAAGTATAAACAAGATTGGGATCTCTTTAGACCACACTAAAGTTCCCGTAACAGAATAAGCAAAGAAACCTAAGAGGCATTACCAGAGGGCCTTGAATGCACTGATCTCAGGGTTACATTCCCTCATTTTAACAACTTGATTTTTGTCTCCACTGTTTTTATGGTTTGAGAAGGAAACTTTTTGTTACCAGCGGAAGATGAAATTCAATATATGATCAATTGTGAACTGATTCATGCAGTTCAGAGAGCGTTGAATATAACGAGTAGTTCTTGTACAATGTGGCATTGGGTTGTTTCTCCAGTGTGTGACTGTGTGCCAGTGGCTCCACTGAGATGTGCTGTGATGTTGTGGGTCTTTGTGCTCAAGAGAGTACAATGAGACTTATGTGTCTGTACAAGCACCATTTTTTTCCTCAGTGCATTTCTTAATAAAAGCATAACAGCCTCTGCTTTGAAACAGCATGACAATGTTTTTTTTTAATAATCTGTAACTGATTTAGACTGGGAAACTTCCCCTTCCCAAGCTAACAGATGCATATAGTATGATGAAATGAGAAGCAAACATTTAGCATGATTCATCAGAGGTTAATGATTGCTCATACATGCTTCAACATATGATTGTCGATGATTAATTTTTCTTTAACATTTCGTTAAATTAACATCTTCCCATTTAAAAAAATATCATTTTGATGACACTATAGATACAAAGAATAGTAGTTTCCTTTAACAGAAATTTCACTCAAAAGCACAAGCTGATTAAAGATTATAGAGATGAACTAGATCTACCTTTTAAAATTTTATTCATTTCCATCAGTTTTTCAGGTCTGAAATTCACCATTTTAAATATTTCCAGGTTTTCCATGATCATAGAAACCCTGTGTATACGGAAGTTTGAACTAAATTACAGTGACTGTGAGTATATAGAATTATATCTACTTCTTAAAATGATTTATTAAAAAAAATATAATTTAGATAATTTGTTGCAGAAACAAAAGAAGTGAAACACAGGTTATTATTGCAGAGCTTTATTCCTTCATGGAGTTATCATATGATATCCATACAGACTGCCTGAAAGCCGACATGCAGTTGTGTTACCTCGTAGCAGTTGAACACAAAAGGGAGAATGAGCCCTGTTCCTCGACGCCCTCTCCTCATCTTTGGATTCTCACTACCCCAAGGAATCGCCCAAATCTTTCATATTGGCAGCACAATCAAGCTTTTTAACCCATTGAGAACAACATTATATTGTCATGGCATAATTAAATCAAAACATTCAAACAGATGTGGGCAGTGCAAAGACAAAACAATAGAGGGAAGTAAAGGGTACGTTCACAGTTTACAGGCTATGAAGCAATAGCAGAATTAGGGGAACAGGAGGGAGTTGGAGGTGTCCTTTAGAAGCACTTGCGATGCACAATGGATGGCCCGGCCTCGTCATACTCCTGCTTGCTTATCCACATCTGCTGGAAGGTGGAGAGGGAGGCCAGGATGGAGCCGCCAATCCATACTGAGTACTTGCGCTCAGGTGGGGCGATGATCTGACAAGGTAGAAGCAGTGGAGTTTTAGTATTGTTGATATAGTTAATAATTTGAACTAGTTTTTACTTTATTTTCTGTTTTCATTTTAATTTAGTTAGAGCTTTAGTAAAAAAAAAAATTTTTTTTGTCTATATAATTTATTAATTTTTCAGTTTTAGCTATTTTAGTACTTCAAATTAAACTGAGTTTCTTTGGCAACTAGCTGAAATAAGTGTAAGTTTTTTTCATGTATTCTATTTCAGTTAATGTTTTTAAACCAGTTTTTATTGTTGAATTTGTTTCATAACTAATGAATATAACACCGACGCTTTCATTGAACTGAATTAAACCAACACTGAACTGAATTGAGCTGAATAACAACATTGTGACCTTCTGTAAAGCTGCTTATAGCTGAAATTAACTTGTTTCATAATTAATACAGTTATTGACTACAGAATCTGAATTTGTCTCATTATTAAAACAGCATTGTCCTGTTTATTACTGTAAAGCTGCTTTGAAACAATATTCATTGTATAAAGTGCTATATAAATAAGGGTGACTTGACTTGACTTTTAGTTTAGTTAACAATAACCCTGGTTAAATATGAAACCTGTGATAGTACTTATTAATGATCTAATCAGATATTCATAATCTGCCTGTGCTGACCTTGATCTTCATGGTGCTGGGGGCCAAAGCAGTGATCTCCTTCTGCATCCTGTCTGCAATGCCAGGGTACATGGTGGTACCACCAGACAACACGTTGTTGGCATACAGGTCCTTACGGATATCAATGTCGCATTTCATGATGCTGTTGTAAGTGGTTTCATGGATGCCAGCAGATTCCATTCCTAACAATAAGTGCAAATCAATGCATTTATACCATTGTGCTCTGAATCAATCATTTGAAAAGAGATGTGAAGAAAGAGGATTGAGCTATTACCGATGAAGGACGGCTGGAAGAGTGTCTCAGGGCAGCGGAACCTCTCATTGCCAATGGTGATGACCTGTCCATCGGGAAGCTCATAGCTCTTTTCCAGGGAGGATGAAGAGGCTGCAGTGGCCATCTCATTCTCAAAATCCAGCGCCACATAGCACAACTTCTCTTTGATGTCTCGGACAATTTCTCTTTCAGCTATACAAGGCAAATGAGAATAGTAATTTGTTAAACTGAAACATTTAAATGATACTAGTTAGAACACATTTTAAGTTTGTTTTTCCTATCCCATTGTCAGTTGTTTCTTGTTTTAGCCATAAATCATTAAAACAAAATTTATGCTTAAAAAAATAAATATATTTCATATTATGCTGGTTCTCTACATGTCCAAACTCACCAGTGGTGACGAATGAGTAGCCTCGTTCAGTTAGGATCTTCATGAGGTAGTCAGTGAGATCACGGCCGGCCAAGTCCAAACGCATAATGGCATGCGGAAGAGCGTAGCCCTCATAAATGGGCACGTTGTGGGTGACACCATCACCAGAGTCAAGGACAATGCCTGTTCAACAAGAATAAAGTGCTTGGTAATGCACAGCAGCATAAGTCACATGTGAGCTATGACCTGTTTGACAGGTGAACTGACCTGTTGTACGTCCAGAAGCATACAGGGACAGCACCGCTTGGATAGCTACATACATGGCTGGAACATTGAAGGTCTCAAACATGATCTGCAAAGTGAGACCAGCACTGTGTTATTAACAGAGCCAACAATCAACCAAGTGCTTTCGGTTTTACTGAACAGTAGGTTCAAAAATATTGATTGTCTGATTAATCTTCTCTTCGACAATGCCAATAGATTGACTCTTAAAATCTGTATATCAAGCACTGTGTGTATACTGTATAAATGTGTCTTTTTATAAAATTGTCATCAGTGGCTGCATGCAAAAACAAGCATACAATGTAACCAGTCTAAAGTGAATTACAAATAAATTAGCTGTTATTTTTAGGTAATCTAAAACAGCAGAACTAGTGTAGCTGTTTCCCTAAACAAATGACGTACTGTATGAATTATGTTGATGATCAATTTGAATAGACAAGTTGCCAGTTTGAAGTAATCTGAACACTTCATAACTGCCCTGTTTTTTTTATGTTTTTTTTTATTAATACTATTCGCCAAGGATGCATTAAAAGAATCAAAAGTGATAGTAAAGACATTTCTAATGATACAAAAGATTACCTTTAAAATAAATGTTGTTCCTTAGAACTTTTTCGTCATCAAAGGATCATGAAAAAAAATTATCATCTGTTTTCAACAGTTGATAATAAGAAGAAATGTTGAGCACCAAATCAGCATATTACAAGGATTTTTGAAGAATCGAGACATTTAATTGAATTTTGTGCCCTTGGGAATTGCCTAGGATTTTTTTTAATTTTTTTTTGAATATAAATGAAATATAAGGTCAATAAGGTCTGTGGTTGACATTACTTGACTTTTAAATTTTATTCTACAACATAAATTACATGTAGATATACCTCAAACATGCATTTTGAAGCCATCGTGGGGGAATTTTCTTCTACTACCAAAGCCACAGTGGGTTTTTATTTTTACTACTGACATAGCAGCAGTTAAATAATTACTTACACTGAACGTTTGCGATTTGACAGTGTGTAATTTATGTTGTGCAAAATAATGTAATAATTCCCAGGGAACACACATACTGATAAAAAAAAAAAATGTATAGCCTGAATGCACTGTAAGTCGCTTTGGATAAAAGCGTCTGCTAAATGCATAAATGTAAATGTAAAATGTAAATGTAGTGTTAATCACAACTCCACAGTTTATTTTTATGTTCTTTCTGCATAACTTAGCACTGACAAAGGCTTTTGTTCTAAAATACCACACGCAAGTGAATTCACCGTTTGTCTGGTGATACTACTGTAGGCGTACTTGATAACATCTCAAGACCCTGAAGGCTTAAAGGAGGTTTGGTGGAGTTAAAGCAAATGCTTGTCTGCTTTATATACTACAGATCAGCTTTCCAAATCAACCTTGAATTCAACTCAAACCTGGGTCATCTTTTCCCTGTTGGCTTTGGGATTGAGAGGGGCTTCTGTCAGCAGAGTGGGGTGCTCCTCTGGAGCCACACGGAGCTCATTGTAGAAAGAGTGATGCCAGATCTGGTGAACATAAACAATGGAGAAAAAATGAACAAACCACTGTCACATGAAATGCACTATTAGTATAATAGATGGGCAAATTACTTTGTGTTATTGTGTAGAGAGTGAAAGCTGATTCTCATAACAGTTTAACAAACAGATCACAATCAGGTGGTACCGCGTGGGCCGAGAGAGATAGTGAAAAATATCATCTGTTGCGTACATGTGTTGAATGATAACACCATGTGGCATGAAATGCGGGACATTGTCACAGTGTGAGTCGTTAGTGGCAATAACTGGAGTTATTTGGAAAAATGCTTTTGATGGACGTAGGTGTTGAGAATGTATGTGTCGAGACTAGAGGTGATGTAGGTGTATCTGACGCAATCTCAAGACCTTGAGGGCTGTTATAGCAAATGCTGCCTATTTTATGTAATATGGAAATGTAGTACAGTATTATGGAAATATCACAGAGGATAAATTTAAGCATGAAGCACAATAAGGCATGTTCATGGAAAGATAAGAGATATTTTTGGTAGACTGTTTACAGTCCCTCCTTATTCGCACTCATATTGTTTTGGTTTGGTGTCTGTTGGCTTGATGATAGGATCTGCTTACTTTTTCCATGTCGTCCCAGTTTGTGATGATGCCGTGCTCGATAGGGTACTTGAGGGTCAGGATTCCCCTTTTGCTTTGCGCCTCATCGCCAACATAACTATCTTTCTGCCCCATTCCCACCATCACTCCCTATGGAAAACGTAAAACTGGTCAAGGCAAGGCAAGGCAAATTTATTTATATAGCACATTTCATACACAGTGGTAATTCAAAGTGCTTTACATAAAGAAAGTGTCATTAAAAATAATAATAATGACTTTTTAAAAAAGTCATTAAAAATAATAATCACAGCAATAAAAACAAGGTCATACAGAAGTCACACAATAAACAACCCCCAGAAAAGTGAGAGTAAGTTATAGTTAATTCTATCTTTATAATCTTGCACAATGCAGACAAATCTGGGCTGTAGTCCAACTTTCCACAAAGCATTTGGAAGCGGATCAAGACAAATACGTAAAATGCGCAGGGCATAACATGAATGTTAGTCGCCACCCACTTCAACTGTAAGTGCACATTAAGCTATAGCTAACCTCGAATACAAACTAAAATACATTTTATATTGTTGTTTCCTTTAAAATGTATTCATTGATGTTGCCTGTGAGTGCCTGCAGTGCTTATCACCCCCCTAGTGGTGTGTTGAAGGACACTCACCTGGTGTCTGGGACGACCCACTATGGAGGGGAACACCGCTCTGGGAGCATCATCCCCGGCGAAGCCTGCCTTACACAGTCCTGATCCATTGTCACACACAAGGGCAGTGCTTTCCTCGTCGTCACACATTTTCAGCTCAGATTTCCTTCCTTACTCCTACAGGAGACAATCACTACAAGAAAGTTCATTATTAATGCTATACTGTATACATACTTATGAGCAATTTGTCTTGAAGTGTAATAGCTAATGTCAAGCATGAGAGATGTTTAGCTACAGTATGGGGAAAAAATGGATCCAAGAAGGAAGCTAAATCCCCTTTTAGAGACATTTTGGATCTGTCCTAAATTGGAAAAATGATTCCTAAATGAAATAAATACATGTTATTGCAAAACATTTAAAAGTTTTCTTTTAGGGTAGGCATAGTCAATAATCATTATAATTAGCTTAATATAAAAACAAAAGTCAATGGTATGTGTATGTCATTGGAAATAACCGTGTACGTGTGTAGGTGGGAGTTTGTGTGCACACCCACTGAACCATGAAAAGGAATACTTCAAAGAATGTAAGGTGTACCAGGTAAGTCCATTCATAAACTGATTCATGATCCTTTTTTCTTTTTTGGGGGGGAAAGCATTAAGGAAAAACAGAATTGGTTTAAATATTGTTTAAACTTTGGTGAAACTTAAAGAAAATGTGTATACACACACACACACACACACACACACGCATGCACGCACGCATCTCCTTAAAGTCCATCCTGCAGCCCTTACTGAGTGCACCATGGGAAAACTTCCTAATTTGGAAATGATGGGGAAGCATGTCTCTCTTTGGACTCTCCCTCCCTCTGTCTCTGCCTGTCTACAGTACTTTATGAAAAAAGAGAGTGGGTGAGGAAAATAGGGGATGGGTCAGTGGTCCAGAAGAACCATATTTAGTCATAAACCTCACAAATCAAATGGGCTTCCACACTTGTCCAAAATTCTATGCCTTCACTGTCAACTCAGAGCCTTTAACAATCAGCATCATCATACAATCACTTACAGATACTAAAATAAAGATGACTTTTACATATATGTGCATATTAGTTCCTCGTAAACATAAACAGGTTCAGTAATATCCTTTGATTGGTAAATCTGCAAAAAGAAAATCATTCCACTGTGCTAATCCTTGGAAACACTTCTCAATACACAATAATATTTACTTAAATTAAGATTAATCTATTCTCACAAAACACTCAAAACACTATAAAAGCAGCTTATACCTGTGCAGAAATCATTTCTCTAAACAACAGTTTCAACATGTTTCAAGTTCAAGTGCTTAAAGCTTGAAGAAACCTCATTTGAGTCTATCAGCATCAGGTAACTCTTAGCAAAGCACAAAGTCGGATGGACAGAAAGAGATGGAGATCGAGAGACAAAAAGAGAGAGGATGTGAGTGGTGTGAGGCGAGATGAATGACACTTACCCTGACAGTGCTGGGCCGGGGGGGGATTTAGCCACTTGGTGATGGTGTACCACTCACTGGCTTGTGGTGTACTTATGTAGTTCCCATCCCTGCTCACCGTACCCTCCCACATCCCAAACAAGGAGCCTGGGCTGCACTCAGATCGGTAGCCTCACTCCACTAAAGCCTTATAGGGATGACTGGGAGAAAACACTCCAATCCGGGCGGCAGCAGGGCGGCCTCCTGCCTCATCACTCAGGGCATTCCAATGGCACTTTTCCTTTTTTTTCTCCTTGGACATTTTGGGGACCTCACCATGCAGGAACATAAACACAGAGCTGGGCCCTGCTCTACTACGGACACATACCACAGGCCGCACCTGAAACAGAGAAAGAACAACTAAGTGAATTTAGATCACGTCATTACGGGGTTAGGTCACACACTACAAGCACTTGGGAGTGGGAAAGTTCAAAGTAACGTAGTAAAAATGCCACAAAAACTGGTAACCTTTTTAGGCTACTTCTTTCTGTTGAGCAGTTTGGGGTCAGTAAGATTTGGTAATGTTTTTGAAAGAACTCTCTATTTTAAATATATATTAAAATGTATTTCTTTCATGTGATGGCAAAGCTAAAATTTCTTGATATTATCAATGTTGAAAACTGTATATATTTGTGTATAAACATTTGTACACTATATAAGGCTGGGATATCTAGATGTAAAAAAGGTAACATGAATGTGTGTGGCACCAACTCACAAGCTTCAACTGTGACAACAGGCCTTCTAAAAAGATTTTTGTGGAAAAGAAAACAAGAAGAGCATATTGCAGTAAACTAAAGCATGACAATCAGTGCTAAAAAGTCCTATGTAGAGGAAATCTGATTTTTTTTCTCAACAAAGATGTCTAATGACAGAAGAAGAAATCACAGAAAATGCATGAATGCAGTCTTGTTGAAGAATGATAGCAGCTCTTTTAAATTTTCAGCCTGAGATGTCATAACAAGTAACACACTGAATTAAATATGAAATTCTAATCTGATCTTCCAATAATCTTTGTTTTATTTACAACTTTGAAAAGGTTTTTTTTATCTTTTATACAGTGTACTGAACCCTATATTAAGGTGACAAAAAATAGGATAAACAAAAGATAAGATCTAGTTACAGAAGGAAATAGGTATGAAGAACGACATCTAGCATTATCAACCAACCAGTTGCCTTGCCTGTTGACTCCTGAAATGCTAAAATTACACTCATGAAGTTCTATATCATTAGAGCTTTAAGCGAGTTTCGTTTCTGAGACACTAATTACTACGACAGTTTCAGTTATTTCATTTCTTTACAAGTTTCTAGTATCTGCCCTTGGATCACGTGACATTCTGGCTCAAGCCTACAATGGAAAAACTCCATGGAATGCTTCTGATTAAATAACAGTCAGCAAATGTATTCAGTTTAAAGCTGAAAGCAGGATGCATAGAAAACAATTAAATGACAGCCTGGAAAGTGATGCAACATGCACCCAACTAGTCGCACCAGTTCACTTTAGGCAGGTTTGGCCTGTGTTTTTTCTTTTTGGATAGATTCCTGGGAAGAGCTCAGTTCTGGATTATTCTCAAGTAAACAAACTCGCAGAATGCGTCTGTCTCAGTTTAGGCCACTTTCTGCTAGGTTGTCCTCATTCAAGGAAAGAGCTCGCTTTTCCCTTCCCCTTCAGCAGTACGCGCAGCCTTGTCGCACCAAAAAAGGAACTGTTCTGTAAATAAGAAAGTCTTGGCAGTCCACTGCACTCAGAGGCATGTAGGGGAAGAAATGACCCCTCTGAAGGTGTGGTCTGGGAAATCACACAAAACACGGTCAGCTGCAGAGAAATACAGTGTTTGTTGTACACAATTGTCTCTGTCCTTGTGTCTATGGAGGAAGACCCCTTGGATGGGGGAAAGGCCAGAGGAAGATGTTTACACACCCTGTAAAAACCGATTTGTAGATAACCTTAATGAGACCTTGCAGCTTCATTGCCATGTTTAGATGTACTTCCGACTCCCATCCCACTGCCTTGTATTCTGTTTTGGAAGGACAGTAAGATTCAAACTCAAAGTATAAGGAATAGTATGTGAAAATGGATTTTGGCATGAAGACAATCTTTTTTGACACTTTTTTTTACATTTGCATCATACAACTTTACCAACAATGTCTAAATAATTATAACAGCTGTTTTTTTTTTTTATTATTTTATTTACATCACATACTTATGTAGACTGGGCCAATTATGTTTCTTAAATGCTTAAAATTGTGTTTTTTCCCCCTTCATCAGTAAGTCAACCACACCTTCTTGGTACAAAATGAACCAGCATTTCAAGCCAAGTCTGTAATTAAATGCATTAAAGTGACAATTAATCCAAAAATTAACTTCATCCTTATTTTGTTCCAAAGCTGTATGACTTTCTGTCTTATGTGGAACACCGAAGTACATATTTTGAAGAATGCCTCTTTTTTCATGTTAAAAAAATTAAATTCAGTGAAGTCTAGTGTTGTTTTGGATCTCTTTGACTTTGTATAGACAAAAACACTTGAAAAATTCTTTAAAATGTAAAATTTTATGATACAAAGACAAAAGAAAGTCATACAGATTTGGAACAACATGAGTGTTAATTAAATGAACATATTTGTTTTGTTTTTTGGTTATACTTTTTATACATTTAACGTACTAAGCTAAATTATTATCAGTAGCAATATGTAGAAGAGTTTGCTACTGGGCGGTGGACAAAACCTCTGCTTGTTTGGAATGTGCTTTGACCGAAAATGGCAAAGCAGCTGTGCTCTTAATGGAGTCCAGCCTGTGTCTTATTGGACACCTAGCATCAACATGCATCTCCTTGCAAGCAGCTCTGGAATGTCTTATGACAGATGTGTGCAATGCTGTGCACTACACTGTTCCTCAATCTCACAATCCTCATTATGCCATTTCTCAGTTAAAA
Organism: Aspiorhynchus laticeps; assembly: GCA_023376895.1. Taxonomy (NCBI): domain Eukaryota; kingdom Metazoa; phylum Chordata; class Actinopteri; order Cypriniformes; family Cyprinidae; genus Aspiorhynchus; species Aspiorhynchus laticeps. The sequence goes on from CM041809.1 coordinate 5,445,987, forward strand.
ACTCTCCACTGATGATTCAACCCTTTAAAACTTTGAGAGATAAAACGAGAACATAAAGGGAAGGAGGCAGAGAGAGAGGGTATCAGGAAATCAGCCTATTATATGGCAAACTGCTTCCTTCTCCTAATAAATTTTCTTAAACCACATTTCAGTTACTCATAAACCAATAAAATATCAATGTCCACTCACTGCATCCATTCCTGTTTTGCCCCCTTGTGGCAATTATTTTCAGACATCTTTTCGTGACTTTTTCGTGCATCAGAAAAATGTTTGCTTAGCCTATACTTTATCCTATAAACATATGAATATGAAACTAGTCAAACGGGGCTTGTCACACTTAACTCTAGTGAAAATTTCTGAATTTTGAATATTTTATGTAGCACATACTTTAAACTATTAGCTAAAACAATTTCAAGCATTCACTGAACACACATCAACCTTCTTTGAATATAAAAAGGCATGGCGTCACACATGGGGTAAGTTGTCATAAGAAAATCTGTCACTGCACAAAAATATCAAACCATTATTTTAGCCAGTGAATACTGTAAATAATCGTATACATGTATAGCATTTAAAATGTGACAACTTGCCCTGGCCAGACATCGAGAGAGAGAAGAAACAGCCTTATCCTTTACGGTTTAATAGGTAGCCTACCACTTTGTTTCACAACAACTAGCAAACTATGAAGATATTGAAGTTTAAGTTTGGAAATTACAATTCTCAAATAAATATTTTATTTTATTTTGTGTTGCACAGTTGCTGAGATAAAGCCTACTAGCTCCGGTCTCCCCTATTTATTTAATAAATCATTGCCACTATTCAATAATAAAAAACGCACTTTTTTTTAGTGCCGATGTTTGTCTGACTTACACATGGCATGTTGTTTCCGAGTATTTCATCACGTTGTGAAAAGGAAACCGTCAATAGAAAGCGAACGCGACATGGACTTTCCCTTCAGGTTAAACAATGATGAAAGGAGATTACTACCCTGACTTGAAAGAGCAGTGTCGCTTTATCACGTGAATCATCACGCTGCACTTAAACAAAGATCCTCACGGGGCGCTCCATTCATCCTTCCGTGTGACTCTCTGAAGGAGGACCGATGGAACGTGGTTAGGATTTCCAGATCTTTGTAAATCTGATAGCCAGCCTACATATATATTTATACTGTACATTTATTTTGAATGTATAGCATGCACACTATTTTGAATATTTTTTTTTAAATAAAATAAAACAATTTGATGGAAAATTGTCATACAACTGAAATGCATGTTTCTTTGAAAGATTTTTGAGTGTAGGCTATATAATCTAATAGGCCTAATCATAATGAAATGTGGTGTCCCCCCCCCCCCCCCACACACTTTGAGTAGGCCTATTTACATACCAAGCAAAGTCAGCATTTTTAATTCCAAACCATCATTTTTAATGTTTAATTTTTAACATTTATAAATATTACAAATTTGCCATTTGTAATAATCCTTTGACCTAGATGAGCCAATGTGGTTTAAACCAGCAGGAAATGCATGAATGTGGTTGTGACGTGTATAAAGACACCACAAACTACCCATGAAAAATATCAGAACAAGTCATTACAAGAAATCCAACATAACAGAATACACACAGCCAACAAAACTTTAGACCAGTACCTGAAAAAAAACCTAATTTATTATGCTTGAGGGCACATAATATTAACTTAACACTCTTTAAACTTTGCATTGAAAATGAACGTCACACATCGGAAGGAAAATATTAGAGACAAGACGGAAGACATTAGTGTATTCATCTACATATTCTGTGGTAATTATGTACATCTGCTTGATTTCCTCTCTGCTTCTATCTTACTTTGTGGTTTTCTTCATGTGGAAAAAAGTATTGAAGGGAATTTCAAATCTATTTAAATGTAGGCCAAAGACCATTACAATATTGCCGAAACTTTGTCCAGTGGCACATTTAATAATGTTTTAAGCAGACCACATGCCACTGTTTCAACTGTAAAGCCCCTATATGTATTGGTTCATTCAAACAAATAGAGAAATATTTAGATAGCTCTACAGTTTTTTTTATTTTTATTTTTATTTACAACCCCAATTCCAAAAAAGTTGGGACATTTTGTAAAATTCAAAAATCCAGAATCAGTGATTTGTTAATTCTCTTTCAACTTTATTTAATTGACAAAAGTAGAAAAGATTTCCAATGTTTTCACTGACCATTGAATTCTGTAAATATAAAAAATTACAATGTTTAATCATTTGAGAATTGAGGATATATTGTTAAAGTTTTGCATGCAACATTTTTGCTTGATACAAGACAGCTGCTCATCAATCCATAGCCATTATTGTCTGATTCTCCGTTTCATGATGGGCAGTGGTGTAGCAAGTCAGCCCCGGGCCCATATGCAAAAAAATCGTACGCCCCCCCAATGATATGGGCTCCAACTCGCATAACTTGTTGATTTTTCTGACATAAATACCGTTATGTGACTATTCACAAGCTGTTTTAATGAAATGCTTGGAAATAATATTTAAAGTTTTCAAGTCCATTCATTGCACGCAAGCCACCCAATAATCTCAATAAGCTTTGTGTTTTTTTATTATAACACAAAGTCTCATCTTTCTGTAAATTTTAAGATCAAATACAAACCATAAATGTGTTTTGCGCTCTTTTATTTGTAGTGAGGTAACTACATTCGCCTCAGTTCAAACTGCATGTGAATCAATTATATTTTCCTCTTTAATATTTGCATCACGAAATAAACATTAATAAATATTTGAATCCATATTGAAAAAAAAAATCAGAACAATTTATACAAATGAATGTCTCACGAAATCATCAATTAGAGTTTCAAAAATATCTATATGCCTACTTGTTATTGCTGTTTTTCGTGTTAAGAACAATGGATGCCACAGACTTTTTTTTTTGCAGAGTGTAATTTTTACATTAACTTTACGCAATATAATATGATTTTATTATCTTAATTTTGACTTTATTAATTTAATATGACGTTAATCTTATTTAGTTATTTTTCAGTGTGACACTGAAATGCCTCTGTAGGGTATTTGTACTGCATGCAAACACAATCTTGGCATAGAAGCCCAGAAAAAAAAAAAAAAATAGTATTAAATTTGACATCTTGACTCCCCAGATATCCTCATTGGACGCGCCTTTAGAGAGAAATGCATCTTTATGGATTACATAGGCTAATGAAAGTGTTTTTAATTTTTTATTTGAATTATTTCGTTGTAAAGTAGTATTTTATAGCATTCTATAAATAAATATATTTATTATGTCAGTGAGGCAAGTATTTGCTGAGTTTCGGTTCAGTTTTCTGCTCAAGATCAAGACCCTGTTTGTTTTCTTTATTTTAAAATGCAAAACATTTAGTTCATAATGTGAGTGCACACAAATAAACTATTTGCAGCTTCAAATGATGTATACTCTTACCTTTATGAGGAAAAATTATGGCATATTTTAATTTTCCACTCTTATTAAGAAAAAAAATGCATGTGATCTCGCTAGCGCCTCCATGTCCTTCAAAGCGAGCTTCAGCTTCCACTTTTAGCACAAACGATTTTATATTTATCACACATTTATCTTACATTTTTAAATATATATTGTGAAATGCATGAAGTTTTTATGTCTAAAATTGTGTTTATTTGAGAAGGCTAAACTGATCAAACATAGGCTTAACTCACTGTCTAGCGCTGGCCGCTTGGTATTTAAAAAAATAAATACAACTTGAATTTAACAAACATAAAATGTTCCAATCATGTTTCTAAATTAACTTAATAAAGAAAAGAAAGGAAATATAACCACTTTGCCATTAAGAACCAAAACTGAACTTTTTTAATGGCTGCAACAGCAGCTGTGTAAAGGGGAAGAGAGAGAAAAAGACACTACAGGTTGGACTCGGGCGGAGAATTCTGATAAGCTGTCAGACAAGGGCCATGCAAGGCTCTACATTCGTTCCCTTGTTTCAATTAAAAGTTCCCTCTCGCTCGGCGGGCCCCCAATCTGCCCAGGCCCATATGCACATGCATACCCTGCATGCTCAGATTTTATATTTAATAGGAGACAGATCTGCTGGCAGTCAGTCACATCCACACTTGTCTACGAAACCATGCTGTTGTAGCACATGCTGCATTAGACATGACATTGTTTTGATCTAATAATGATGGACTTCCTATGAAAGACGTCATCTTGATAGCAGTATATGTCTCTGTACAATCCCAGTACAGGTGCATCTCAATAAATTAGAATGTCGTGAAAAAGTTAATTTTTTCTTGTAACTTATTTCAAACTTTCATATAATTTCGATTCACTACATGTAAAGTAATACATAAAAAAAAAAATGTTTTAATTTTGAGGATTAGAGCTTACAGCTCATGAAAGTCAAAAATCAGTATCTCAAAATATTAGAATATTTACATTTGAGTTTCAATTAATGACCAACCCTACAGTATAAAGTCTGGGCATCTCTTGTTCTTTGAAACCACAATAATGGAGAAGACTGCTGACTTGGCAATGGTCCAGAAGACGAACATTGACGCCCTCCATAAAGAGGGTAAGTCACAGAAGGTCATTACTGAAAGGTGTGGCTGTTTACAGAGTGCCGTATCAAAGCATATTAAATGCAAAGTTGACTGGAAGGAAGAATTTGGGTAGGAAAAGGTACGCAAGCAACAGGGATGACCGCAAGCTTGAGAATACAGTCAAGCAAAGCTGATTCAAACACTTGGGAGAGCTTCACAAGGAGTGGACTGGAGCTACCAAGCCACTTCTGAACCAGAGACAACGTCAGAAGCGTCTTACCTGGGCTGTGGAGAAAAAGAACTGGACTGTTGCTCAGTGGTCCAAAGTCCTCTTTTCAGATGAAAGTAAATTTTGCATTTCATTTGGAAATCAAGGTCCCAGAGTCTGGAGGAATAGTGGAGAGGCACAGAATCCATGTTGCTTGAAGTCCAGTTTCCACAGTCAGTGATGATTTGGGCTGCCATGTCATCTGCTGGTGTTGGTCCACTGTGTTTTCTGAAGTCCACAGTCAACGCAGCAATCTACCAGGAAATTTTAGAGCACTTCATGCTTCCTTCTGCTGACAAGCTTTATGGAGATGCTGATTTCATTTTCCAGCAGGACTTGGCACCTGCCCACACTGCCAAAGGTACCAAAAGCTGGTTCAATGACCATGGTGTTACTGTGCTTGATTGGCCAGCAAACTCACCTGACCCGAACCCCATAGAGAATCTTTGTCAAGAGGAAGATGAGAGACACCAGACCCAACAATGCAGATGACCTGAAGGCCACTGTCAAAGAAACCTGGGCTTCCATACCACCTCAGCAGTGCCACAAACTGATCACCTCCATGCCACGCCGAATTGAGGCAGTAATTAAAGTAAAAGGAGCCCCTACCAAGTATTGAGTACATATACAGTAAATGAACATACTTTCCAGAAGGCCAACAATTCACCAATTCTTTTTTTTTATTGGTCTTATGAAGTATTCTAATTTGTTGAGATAGTGAATTGGTGGGTTTTTGTTAAATGTGAGCCTAAATCATCACAATTAAAAGAACCAAAGACTTAAACTACTTCAGTCTGTGTGCATTGAATTTATTTAATACACGAGTTTCACAATTTGAGTGGAATTAGTGAAATAAATGAACTTTTACACGACATTCTAATTTATTGAGATGCACCTGTACACTCTTAACAATAAAGGTGCTTCACGATGCCATAGAAGAACCTTTTTGTCTAAATGGTTCCATAAAGAACCTTTAACATCTGAAGAACCTTTCTGCTTCACAAAAGGTTCTTTGTGGTGAAAGAAGGTTCTTCAGATTATAAAAAGGTAAGAAAGAGATGGTTCTTTAAAGAACCTTTGACTGAATGGTTCTTTGTGGAACCAAAAATGGTTCTTCTATGGCATCGCTTGAAGAACCTTTTGAAGCACCTTTATTTTTAAGAGTGTATATGCCTCAATGTCAATGATAGCATTGCGCATATCCCAGTCACCACGAGTACTGATCCCCTCACCTATTACAAATTCACGTGCTCCTTGTGGACTGTTTCAAAACAATTTAACTTGGATATTCTATAACCTTTTCACTTTTATTTTGACTCTGTCTCAACTTTTTTTGGAGTGTGTTGCAGCCATTAAAATTTTTTTATACATATATATACAGTATATATACAAAATACAATAAGCTGGGCATTGAGAACACTGGAAATATTTTCTTTGTACTTTTGTCAATCAAATAAAGGTTAAAAAGAATTAACAAATCACAGATTCTTGATTTTTGTTTGCATTTTACAAAACGCCCCAATGGGTGCATGCAGGGTATCAGACTGTTGTGATATTCCTTGGATCCTGGAGAAGTTATATAGTAACTTATTGTTTCTGTTCCTCAGAAATGTTGTTTAACACATCACTATAACATATGTGTTTGTCTCGCCATAACTCTCTTTCCTCTGTACTGTCATCTCCATTGCCAGATCAGATTGCTCAATAACATACGTCAGCCCACTTAACATTTCTTATAGGGCTCATATTAACTTTCAGAAAATCACACGAGAAAGCCTTGAACTGACGCAAGTAAGCAGTGTGAATCAGTATGTGTGATAAGCTTGATGTCTCCTATTGCCGCAAGAATGCAAGTCTCAAGAAGAACAAGTTTGTACAAGGCTGCTTTGATTTATATCGATATGACAACTCTATCAACCATACAGATTTCTGCATGTCTCGTTATGTCTCTTTTTTATTATAAAATGTATTATTAACAGCAAAATTCTAGAACTGAAATCCACAATGTATAGCAAATACACGGATAACATACAGTATTCACTGTAAAAATACAAAAAAGCAACAACATATTTTCCAGTTTTCAAAACCTTTTGAGTCTCAAATACTATAATGCATTTTTTTTTCAAACTACATAAAAACTGATGTCAGACCAACAGAATTCCCTCAAATGTTGTTCAAACTCAAACACAGTTGTCTGAACAAAGAGGGGTTTGTGAGTTCCCAGCATGCATTGCAGCATGAATAAATTATACAGTTAAAGGATCGTTGTTGTTTGCTGACTTCATTTAAACTTTTGCTGTTGTTTTGTCATTATTGTTAGTTATTTGTTGTGTTGTGATGTAAGGACCTTTCTACATTTGTTGATTGTCACTGTTTTGGTCACTGATTGGTTTGTTTGTCAAGTGTTGAGGCCTACAGTACACTTCATGCTAGTTATCTGCTATAACGATTGATGCTACACTAACAAAATTAACATAATTCATATAACATAATAAGTGTCATATAAGACTACATGGCTATTAAAACAATAATTGTAATTAACTGGTGAAAATTTGCTGAACAAGAAATCTGTTGTTGTCCTGACAAATTTACTGACTGGGGTATTTTGCATTTAGTGAATGAACAAATTCAAATTTGCAAAACCAAGTAGTGTACTTAGTACAATTATTAATATAATACCTGAATGTAAAAATGTGAATGCATCAAGATACCTTGGATTTTTTACTTTTTTCAATAATATATTTTTTTACAGTGCTGTGAAGGAATATTTTAGCGTGAACAATGACTTCTGATGCAATGAGTTCTGAATGCCAAACAAGATTTAGGGACCGAATCAATAAAAAGGACTTTAAATAAAAAGACAAAACTATAGTCTCTATAGGATAAAATGAGTGTTGGTCAAAAATAAAGCAAATGTTAAGTTCCATATCAAAGAGACTGTCTAGCAACATATTTAATCAAAGTTTTTACTCTCATGTTAATTTCTCTCTTCCTCTCACAGTTTCTTCATGTGAACACATTTTACCTTCAGCTGAAATGAAATGTGAACTTGTCTATTTGAAACAATCTGACTCATTTCTATGGTGTCTCTTTGAATTAGTAACTGGCTGCTTATCAGGGACAGATTTAGTTCCTCATAGCTGAGATAAGGTTCAAGTACAGGCCTGTGTGACCATTATTAAATTCAAATAAGCACTTTTAACATACAACATACAAAGTCAGAGTGAGCTGGTGGAGAGAGTATGGGTGGAATAGCAGACATTGGTTAGTTCATATCTTCTCTGGAAATCAGCAGTCTAACATAGTATTGGAAAGTTTGATCCAGTTGAGCCATTCTTTTCAATGAATTGATTAAAAAATACTTTGATTCAAGACTCAAAGCATTGAAGTCTCCATAATTAGAATCATTGTAGAGTAAAATCTAGTGTGTTAGTTTAGGATTGCTGCATTCACCCTACTTAATCTCTCACAAGTAATGGAATTTTTTTAACTGATAATTAGTAACATGACAAATAAGTTGTTTGTTTAAATGACTAATAGCTTTCACAACCATGCAACATATGATTCAACTGTTTTTCCACAGCTCAAGTTGCCCTAAAGGCTGACTGTAAAAAGCAGAAGTAAAGCTTTTAATGTAGGCCTATGTCTTTGGCCTGAGTGATGTTTCTTGAACTCTATCACACCCTTCATTCACATTTTGTACTAAAACAAAAGCCTCTCTGAGTCGCCTGACTGCGGCTTTGACACGTCTTAATTTTCCACTACTGCAGGATTATTTTTGTTGGATCAAACCTTATTCTAAGTATTACATGTTTTTCCCCTGAGGTCTTTAGGTTACGTGTCTACAAAAATAGATATTCAAGGCTTGGTATGCATTGACATTTGTGACAGGTCACATAACCAGTTACAGGGGATTATCATGGGCTTTTATCATTACACATGTCAATCTCATACATATGTCAGCCAGGAAGTGAAAACATAGCAACAAAGGCCTGCGGGTACAGGGTGAAATAGAGGGCCCCATCACCAATGACAGAAATGTCTGATTACAGCCCTTGAAGTATGAATACTATGGACCCTGATGGATAATTGGCCCCGAGGCCTTTTCATGTCATGATCTGACCCAGTAATGATTGCTTTTCTTGGAGTGAGTTTACAGTAAGCATGCATCACACCTCAGTAAATAATACAGTGATTATTCTTTATGAGAGTAAAAAAAATTGCCTAATATTTTAGTGCTGAAAAAGGTAGCACTCAGTATATGTAAGTTAGAGTGTGTTTCAGAATATTTTTGGTTAGTGTTTTACTGTTGCATCATGTGTTTGTATTGATCTGATTTTATTTCTCATTGACCAAAAATAACGCACCTATAATTAAACTGGGTGTAATCTCTTGGTGTCACCCATGATATATTTATAGATTCCATTGCGGTTTGGAACCTTAAGGCTGTTCCACCTCAAACACTCATTGTTTTCCATTTTCATTTGTGGTTTTCTAGTCATTAGGTTCCTCAATTTGAATTTCCTTCTTTTAAAGGAGCTCCTGGTGAACAAACAGGTTTATGATTTATTACTTTAAATATGTAAAAGTGTTTATTTTCTTTAACAGTAGGCTAGAATATCTTCGTTGACTATAACAGACTACCTACAAAACACACTACCTACTTACAGAAAAACACTATATCAGTTGTCACGCTATATCTCCCAATAATTTGTTAATTAAAATGATATTTATGGTGAAGTTTAATGGTCGAAGTAGTTTTCAATGTGGGGGGGGGGGGGCAAAACATATAATGCAATAAAATACAAAGATGATTAAGAGATGTACAAATAAACATTACTCAAAAGCTTGTTGTATCACATTTAATACTTATGTTTTAATGTGATTTGTCTTTAAAAAATGTATATGTAAACCTAAAATGTTGTTTCAGTCCAGTAAATGTCTTGATATATTATTAACAATTTAAAAAGTTATTCTTTCTTTTACTTTAGATTTCACAGCAAAAACACGTGTCACAGGTGCCTGTAGTTTAGATCCAAGAGTTTAGATACAAGATGAGTGACGCAAAATGAATGGGAACTACACAGACTTTACATTTACATTTAATCATTGAGCAAACGCTTTTATCCAAAGCGACTAACAAAATGAGGATAATAGAAGCAATCGAACCAACAAAAGAACAACATTAATGTAAGTGCTGTGACAAGTCCCATTTGTAGCAAGTTTTTTAATCTTAATAATAAATAATAAGAATAAATAAGTAGAATAGAAATAAGAGAGAGCTAGTGTTGGAGGGTCAAGTTATTAGTATTTGTTATAATAAATAAAGAGATAGAATTGAAAAATAATACATTTATTGTTTTTTTATTAAATAAAAAGAAAACAAGTAGATATGGAAAAGAAATAGAATAGAGAGTGCTAGTGTTAGAAGGTTAAGTTTTTTTAATAAATAAAAAAGAAAACAAGTATAGAATAGGAATAGAATAGAGGGTGCTAGTGTTAGAGGGTCAAGTGTAGATGGAAGAGTTGTGTCTTGAAGATGGCTAAAGACTCAGCTGCTCGGATTGAGTTGGGCAGGTCATTCAACCAGCAGCGAACAGTTAAAGTAAAACAGGTAAGCAACTAATTGTAAACCTTAAATAAACAAGAACTCAAGACAACCATGACCTAGAAACTAAACAGAACATGACAATGAAACTATGAAACTAAACAAGACATGATCATGTGTAATACTGTAAATCTGCTTTGACACAATCTGTATTGTAAAAAGCACTATATAAATAAATTTTAAAAATGATTGCGACAACGTATACCATGACCTGCAGGTTTAGAATTAAACTAAACAGCCTTTTACCAGCTAAAACAGTATGCCTATCAATCAGAGGCCAGAAGGCATGTAGTAGATTGTGAAAAAGATTTTCAGCAAAGTTTTGGTCACATTGATAATTTAGAGGCCTCATACAGTATATCAAATATGATATACCAGGGGTCTCCAACCCTGCTGTCCTTCAGAGTTCAGCTCCAACCCCAGTCAAACACACCTGAACCAGCCAATCAAAATCAAAGTGTTCACTGTTACTTGATAATTACTGGCAGGTGTATTTGAGCGGGACTGGAACTGAAGTGAACTGACATGCAATTATTTTTAGGGAAATGGAACGCAAGTCTAGTTCTAGGCAAGTCTTCACCGCATTCCTTACCAAATAATTTAAGTTATTTCAAAGTATTAAGTATATGTAAATACAGAATATAATTACATCACAAAAGTAATAATATAAAAGAAAAGGGAAACAACAACAACAAAATAGACAATGTCTCTAATAATTATAAACAATTATATACAATAAAGCAAACAAATACAATGGATTAACCATTTGGTAGGTATATACACATAACATCTCTCTCTGGTTCTCTCTCTAATAACTGCATTTCTTGAACATGAAGGAAAATTTACAGCTCGTTCAGTCACTGAGAGATAATGATTATTTGTCTCACAACTTCATGATTTGAAGTGATTTGTTATCGTCTTTTTGAATGCAACTTCCCCAAAAAGTGCCTCCCCTAATTTAAAATGCAGTTGGCTCACTAGGAAAACTGTAGATGGGGCAATTTCAGACAGCCATTGAAGTAACCCCCATCCACCGTCCCTCATCCCCCACCTTCCTTGTTTTCTGAGAAATACTTTGGCGTTAAGCTGTAAATCTGTGACGCATAAATGTTGCCATACCCCAGAATCTCAAAAGCTTTACAGCATTCATCTGCTGCATGGATTTCATTAAGGACTTAGCCTGGCTCATATCCTGTTCAGTAATGAAATATCTTTTTTAGGCCAACACTTACCAAAGAATCATGGAATCATGGTGTGAAAGTGCTCACTAAGCATGACAAATGCACACAATGGGCTCAGATATATGTGTGAATATCTTAGGATCAGTCTGCCACCATCCAGTTTCAACTAAGGTGTAATTTGTACTTTATCTAGTGCATCTGCATGTGCATGTTCAATGCTGTCTGTTTTGACATGGCTTAACGGATCCTTTCTACAATACTGAAAGGTATTTAATGGGTCAAATATTTCTCAAGAAAGTTTCCTGTGAAAAGCATTTTTCATGATACAGATTTTAAGTGACAATGAAACAAGTTTAAACATTTTAGAGTTGATGCCTTTTTCTCTATTAGTCAGTAATTAAACTGTAAAATGCCTGTAGAAACTTGATTTGGTGCTCCTGATATGCATGCCAGTATATCAAATGAAATATCCTTGGGTCTGGAAATGAGTAGGAACATTTTTTTTGTGTGTGTGTTCTCTGAGGCACTTTTGATTACGGTGAAGTCTTTTGGCAGATTTATGTATTCGTACAGAAGCATGATCATTGCTCACGTCACAAGTTCCTCATTTCATAAGAAACTGTCAGCACAGGCAGGTGATGATAATTGTCTCCAAACTGAACTTGTACTTTCCCTGGAGGACTAAACCTGGTTTAGTCTATCAGTTTTTTTTTGTTTTTTTTTTAACATTATCATTTTACCTTGAATGTGCAAGGCTTCCGGTCAGCCACTTCCAGTTATTTTATCTGTACAAAGACAGCCTTTTATGCTGCATGATATTGCAAACTTGTATTTGCTATTGGAAAATGAATCAGATCTCTCACACATTTACAGGAAACAGCTTACATCTATTTTGAAATAGATTGTCAATAGCACATTGGTGCCTACTGTATAACTCATTAAATGCCTGAGGCTAGTTGGTCCTGACTCTAGAAACCCCCTTGCGCATGGATATTACACATGTATTAATCATTTCTGTTGATTATTACTTGTCTGAGGACAAATACCCCATTTTTGTAAAAAAAAAAAAAAATATATATAAAAAAATATTAAAATTGAAAACTGCTGTTATAATTCTATCTTTATTTTCCTCAAGCGTTTTACTATATACACCAGTATTTTAATACAAATTTTGGGTTAGTAATATGAAGTTTGTAACAAAGTTTGCAATATGTTATTCAGTTAATGTTTATTGCATAAATTTAGTGTGATACGTGTTACCATAATGCCATTTGTATTTGGGTGAATAACCCTGTACTTTTTTGTTATTATTGCCATCAATGATGGAAGCCCTAATCTGATGAACTTTAGTCCTTCCGTTACGCTATTAAAAGCACATTCTACAGCAAAACAGATTGCGACAGCTCAAAGACGTTAGCAAATTAACATTAAATCATTAAATGACACAGTATACAGGTCCACCAAAATGCCATAATGCTTGTATTTTTTTATAGCAATAATTTATATGGTGGATATCACAATGGTGCCTACTGTATAACCTATTAAATGCTTGAGGCGAGCTGGTCCTGACTCTGGAAACCCCCTTGCGCATGGACATTACATACACATTATACACTTTCTGTTGAATTGTACTTGTCTGAGGACAAATACCCCATTTGTGTTGTAAAATTAAAACTGAAACTGTTATAATTCTGTCTTTCTTTTCTTCAAGTATTTACTATATACCAGTATCTAATACACAATTTCTGGGTTTGTGTTTTAGTCAGATCATATACCGCTGTTTAGTTGAGCACCAGTGTTTTTCCCCTGAGTTCTATAAGATATGTTTCCTGCCCACAACAAAACCCCAATATACTCAAGAATTCTGCACTGACATTTGGTACAGTTCACATAATCAGTTATAGGGGACTATCTACCCATTACCTATTGATCACTATCATGCAGTGGAAAGTGTGAGAGATGTTTGCTCTTTCAGCATCACTGTACACATTAAATCAGGGGTCCCCAACCTTTATCAAGTAAAAGACATGGGCCTGGTTTCACAGACAGGGCTTAGACTAAACCAGGACTAGGCCATAGATCAATTAAGACATTTAAGTAATTTTTATAAAGTGCCTTAGAAAAAACATTGCTGGTGTCCATCTTGAGACAAAACAAAGGCACTGATATTTTAAGATCAGTCAGTGCAAGTTGCTTTCAGTTGAAACAGCTCTGATTTACAGTTTAGTCTGGGACTAGGTTTAAGCCTTGTCTGTGAAACCGGGGGATGTTGTGTTACATTTTAAGCCTGGCCTATAATAACATACTGTATGTAGTTTTATATTCATGTATTTACATACTTTGTAAGGATGATTACATTGCAACGTCATTATTTGAAATAAAATATTTTAATTAGAAGGGACAGGAGACATTTAGCTGAATTTAACCTTCTTATCACTGCTTCTTAGAATTAGCTTAGGTTAAACCCTATATTGCAGACCTTCTGTCTGACTGATCTTGGTTAGCATCAACATTGCTTGTACATGCACTTGGTAATACAACGCAGTTTAGTTTTAAAATGTCTAAATGTCAAAATCTAAAAAGTCTTTAAGATGTCTTCTGTTTGGAAGCATAATAATTGCGTAGGAGCCAGATCTCCTTTTACAAAACTGTCTGTCTGAACTTGCACAAGAAGTTGCACAATACGTCATATTGTTTCAGTATCCCCAAAGGCAAGATCAAAAGCCAACCTTTTGTTCCCTGAGTATTATGCAAGCTTCATGACTAAGGAGGATGTGTGTTACATTTTTTTACATAGAGGAAAGGAATTTTTAGCATACTCTCACTTTTGCTGTTTCTACTGGTTCTTTTTCCTCTTTCACTTTTGTGGTTAAGAATAGCTATCATTGTCTGTCTGACTTTTGAAATTTCTCCAGTAGATCAGTGATTGTTTGTGCTTAAAAACATCAAAGTTTTCAAACGCTTTTCAGGTCATTGGCAAATCAGTTTTACAGTTTCATATTCTCTGATATGACACGATTCATCAGAACTGATTTTATCTTTTTTTTTTTTTATATTTGGGTTTTGTCTGCTAAAAAGGATGTGTAACCTCACGTCGGAGTCCCCCATACTCCTGGAAACCACACATATACAGACAGCAGACATGGTATACAAGCACTGATCTCTTTTCTTTTACATTGTTAACATTGTTTTGTTTTTTGTTTTTTTTACAGGTATTCATAATTTATTGCAGAAAACTCACACAAAAAATACAATTTCAAACCATGCATTCTATTTTAAATATTTCATTGATTTTTTTATGTTGTTGTATATTGAAATGCAGCCATGAACTACACCGTGATTGTTAGTGATTTAAACTGAAAAAGAATGTAAAAAGTTATATTATCATATGGTAAAATTATATCTTAAAAGACGTATAATTTAACTGTAAAATATTTGTTACCACTATAGAGTATGCATTTGTATTATACTCAAGAAGGCAATACATTGTCAGTAAAATATGTATGAAAAGTATGAATTCCCCTATAATTAACAAGGAAAAGGACATTCCTAGAATTCCCAGCATAAAACATCACATTTATTTAGAATGAAAAAAAAAGTTAATTTTGTTATCATTTATGTAAATTGTAGTGTTTTCTGTTGTGATACACATTCAGTTAATGTTTATTGCATTAATTACGTGTGATAAGTGTTACCATAATGGTGTTTTTTATTTGTGTGAGTAACCCTGTACTTTTTTGTTATTATTGGCCAGCAATGATGAAGGCCTTAATCTGATGAACTTTAGTCCTTCCATTATGTTATTAATAGCACATCTTACAGCAAAACAGATATAACAGCTCAAATATGTTAGCATATTAACATTAAATTATTAAATGACACAGTATACAGGTCCACCAAAAATCATTTAATGACATATACAGCCAGGTCCACCAAAATGCCATAATTCTTGTATTTTTATAGTAAAGTTCTGGCAGCCACTGTTGTGATTTTTGTATGATAAAAAAAATATGTACAAGTGTATTTGAGATCTGTTAAAGAATGCTGAAAGCAGATATTATTAACAGAGTGATAATAATTGACAGTTGCACATTTAAATCTGTTATTTCCTCTTAAATTCACAGTTAGTGACGGTCATTTAAGCATACAATGTCTTCTTCCCACACATTGAAACTCAAACTAAGGAGTATATTAAGGTAGCCAGTTTTTTAAGATTACTGCACAAACCGCTAGAAGTGGTAAGGGCAGACAAGCATGTATGAAGATAAACAGGTTCCACAAGGATGATTGGAAATTCTGCTGATTTTCATTGGTGTAAAAATTTGACATACACAAATAAATAAATATAAATAAATCAATAAAGTGTGAGAACATTATAGTGGTCTTCACGAAAGTAAATATGGACTAGAAGAGAGTTCACAATAATAACATCTACGTACAGTGGACCCAGAAAAGGTATTTGGATACTTTAGACATTAGTCTATGAATATCTGGGTTAAGTGTGCAAAGGTCTCCAAATACTGTTTAGGGCCATCCACAGTAGATTTGATCAAATAATAAATATGAACTCAATCACCAGAAGCAAAGAACAAAAGCATGCTTGGATTTCAATTAGTGATTGCCAGGAATTATAGCAAATCTGGGAATTCTCACATGATGTGGGAAATTCTCCATTGTGTTTTTCAGGATGTCCGTTGTAATAACACACACACACTCTCTCTCTAGAGGCATGAGCTACTGGAACTGTGAGTTAATAATACCAAAATGACAACTCAGTCAGTGATGATTATTATTTTAGATGGTTTTGATTTAGCGTTTTAAGATCTTTTCCTAACTGGGAATTTTTTTTGTAGCAAAATTAAAATCTGAATCTGATAATTTCTCCTTTTTATTTCTTTTTTCTTTTTTCCCCTGTTAATAGAAACAGTTCCAGGGCCACAATTTCTAGACATGAGCCCATAACATAGTCATATTTCATTACTTGTAAAGCATGATTTAAAAAGATTGCAGTGCATGTCATTTTCACTGTTATTTGGCATGGTTTCATAATGTATCTGCACATACTGTATGTAATTCATTAACTTGTTTCATTAATAAGATAAATAATGTACCCATGTATAATTTCAGTGTCTTATGTTAGTCATTATTTGTTGGTTAAATACTTGAATTATTGAATACAATTTTAATACATATTGAGAATTAATTAATTTTATGTGTCATTAATATTGGGTTATTTTAATATATATTTTTAGCTAACTTCCCCAAATCAATTTAGCCATACTTTATTCTGAGAAATAATTGTAACATAAGTCATGATATATAATTATATAATTTTCTTTTCACTATTCTTAATATGCAAAATGAAAACACAAACATAGAATTATTATTTACCTCATAGCTTTATTGCCATTAGTTAGATTTGTTCTTCATGTTCCAGTTAAAACATCCAGTATCAAAACAGGCTTATAAATAAATAAAATATATGAGGTTAAGGTTAACAAATATACTTCACATAGTCCTTAGACATAGCATAGTCATATCTCTGATCATTTTTCTTAGTCACACTTAAATACAGACATTAAATAAATAAATGAGTACATTAATTTAGCACACATGAATTATAAAGCAACTTTTTTTCCAAAAAGTTTTAGAGTCAAAGGTATTCATTCATAGAATGGTAATGCACTTTTTACAAAAAAGACAGATGAAATCAGTTCATGTAGTTTGTTCCATTTGCTCAGTTCATTCAGAGTGCAGTGTCCCAAAGAGCTTGTCCCAGTGAGTGAAGTACGGAGCATAGTTGGACTTGAACTTCTGATGGTGGACATCATGGTGCGGAGCTCCTCCATACAGACCAAAAGGCACCAGTCTGTGTGTCGCCCATGGCAGGTCATAGCCACAGTGGTCCTCAACTGACAGCCACATGTTCAGCATATGGAAAAGCATCTCTGTCATAGGATGAACGCCCAGTAACATAGGATTCACAGCAGCGAAGAAACCCAACGACAGAGTCTCCCAAGCCCCTGAGTACTCAGTGGCCAGAGCGAAGGTGGACGTGTATTTGTGATGCACCTTATGGAAAGTGCGGTAGAGCCAAGGCACTTTGTGATGCAGCAGATGCCATACAAAGTACTGGAAGTCAAAGAGAAGCAGGCAGGCAGCAAGGTCCCAGATGACTCGCAGGAGCCCAGGTGCCATGGCTGTGTAGCTGACAGGTCTCCAGTACCAGTTCAGGATACTCAGTGGGAAGATGTACATGGCATGGTTGTAGAGTGAGAGTGCGAGGCAGCTCCATATCATCGTCCAAGACACGCTGGTTTTCTGTTGAATCTTGTATCTCCTTATCAGTGCCACCCTAGGTGATAGGGCATCCAGAATGACAAAGGGCAGGCAGAGGCTTAGGTAGACAGTAATTGAGAAGAGAACTGGGAAATATGGAGACCTTAGCACGGTCTCGTACTGCAGAATGCTGTCCCAGATGTACTGTAGTACAAACATTGTAATTTCTTCAGTTCTGTTTCTGAATGGCAGCACATGCTGCTTATAAAGCATACAGCCCCGCCCCTTTCCACTTGCATGCGATTCAACCCTCCTAAAATGGTTCTTCCTGTTGGAATTTCCAGAATATTTTGCGACCGTGTGAGATCTCAGAGAGAGTATTTTGAGAGTTTTGTCATTTTAATCAGATATGTTACTATATAAATCCATAAATATAAAAATTCTGCAAGAGGCAACTATAGAGACAGAAAATTGTTTGTTAGTCTACAAAAAAAACTATAATATAAACGATGATGGAAAGCCAGTGTGTTGAATCACAATGCAGAGAGAATAACTAAACAAACGACACAAAAGAATGAGGTAAGATTCAGAACCTGTAAACGAACTTACCATTAGGAGATGGCACTGTTTTTCTGTTTAGATAGCAGCTCAAGCAGTTAATCTCGCACAGTCCCACTTGACAGTGATATTCCAAATTGCGATTTTTTTTAACCTGATAAAATATCTATTAATCCTACAAATGACAGTTAATATTCAATTTCCGTGTGTCACTTTCAACTTCTGTAAGAGTATCTCCAGGAACAGAATGAGACTTAGTTATTCCAGTTTTATTAGGTAAACACCGCCGTCTGTTGTTTTTATGAGGTAAGTGCTGCTGCGACACTCGAGTTATCAAGATGTTTTTATGAGGTAAGTGCCTATATATATATATTTTTTTTTTTTATCAATCATTTTCACATTTTTACAGGACAACTTGGAATATAGGCCTACATTTTTTTCAACTAATTCATTTTCAAAATACCCTACATCATTAGGCACATATCAAACTTCTTCAAGTCTTAAATCATCAAGCATTATAGAACTTTTATTATTTTCAGTTTTTTTTGTTTTTTTTTTAGACACCTTTTTCCTCAACCCCATAACGGACAAAATGGGATTGGTTTAAAAGAGATTTTACACAGAACTTGTTAGAAAACAAACATACCGTATGGTCATGTGTCCCTCATAACAATTTAATGATAAAAAATCAAATATTATGTTTTTATTATGTTATCATGTTTTTATTGTGTTTTATTTTGTTAGCTGAATTTTTGTTGTTGTTATTTTTTAACCTAATCAAAATAATCCAACTGCAGTTTGATTGAGATTATTTGGAATGCACAATGAAAAAACATGATTTTTGAAAATTATGTAGTATGTGCTGTATGTAGGATTGACACCCAGCGGTTGAACTAGGTATTGCAGTCCAAATTCAAAATATTGGAGATGTTTTTTTTCACCAGCCCCTCCTCCTCAGATTTGACGCACGCGCAGGTTGCCAGATTAACGACACCAACAGGAATGGGCGCACATGACGATGAATGAAATGAAATACGCGGCGTTTTCCGCGAACTGGCAACCCGGGGTGCCGAGATACAATTGGGTAAACTGACAGTGGGCGGGTTTCACAAACCATAACAAACACAGACATTCCGGGCCGGACCGCACATATTCAAAGAAGGATTACTAACTATAGCATTGTTTTTCAGATAAACAAGTATGTTAATTTAGCATGTTTCTTAAATATCTGCAACCATATTATGGTATTTTTATGCTTAGACTCCAAATCCTACATACAGCACCTTTAAATTTGTTTTTGGAAATGAACTCTTCATATATATATAATGTGACATGGTGTGACGGGGTTGAAGACTGTTACACATTTGAAGGGATACATTGCCTCCAATTAAAATGTTTGATTTTGTTTCTCTCTCATATTATCCCCTTCTTTCTGGGTCAACATATCTGCATTGCCAACACTGTCTTTCTGCTGCAAATGTGGGTGCAATTTCTGATGTATGATGCTTGAAAAAGTTATATGAGTTGCCATGATTTTGGTAAGTATATATTTATTGAAACGATGACTATTTTATTATTTTAAATTAAAATGATTAATAAATTAAGTTAATAACTCAACCCTCTTACAAGTTTATAACCATGTAACAATGAGAAATATACGGGGTTGTGGTTTTGCACTCAAAATGGTCACTGCTCCTCATGTAGTGTAGGAGAGTACCATAAAGCAAATAAATACATTGTATATACTTATGGATTCAAATAAAATGTTGAAAAATAAGAATTTTCCATCTTAGTTTTATGTAACAGTATTGAGCTTGACAGTACCCTCCCTGACTAATACTCCTTGCCTCGCCTTGCCATGAATGATTTCTGGTAAATGATGTCACATGTGTGTGGAGACGTTTTTTGAAAAATATTTTTCACAAGAAAGGAACACAAATAAATGCTTACATTATTACAAAAAAAAAAATCATACAAACTATGCACATTTAGTTAATAAATGTCTAAGTACAAACTCAGTGAAGTGCCTGAGGGACATGACAAAATGCTTGGTTTAAGACATTATTATATGCAAAAAAAATATTAAAATTCAATAATTATACATATATTATATAAAATATAAAACACGCACACACACTCACACACACACACACACACACACACACACACACACACACACACACACACATATACATATATATATATATATATATACATACATACAGTGCCGTTCAAAAGTTAGGCCTATACAATAACAAACAAACAAATAAATAAGTAAATAGAGCATTTGCAGGGGCAATATATATTCATAAATGCTCTATTTACTTATTTGTTTGTTATATATATATATGGCAGTATATATATATATATGTGTGTGTGTGTGTATATATGTAAATAATATACTTTCATACATTATGGGTTTATGACAAACAAAAATCAAAAGTAATTTAAATATAGATCAACACGTCTGCTTTCACAGCATGTCACGAAAGCGAAACCTATCTCTACCTTTTTAGTTTCGTTTTCGTGACATCGAATCTTTAAATACGCAGACCGAAGGGAAAGAACGCATCCTGAAATATAAAATGAGGTAGGAGGGAATAGAACCTACTGTAAATAACACATTTAACCAAACGTGCAGTTTAAATGTAGCCTATTGACTCGCATGTGCTGACTAATCTTAAGCAAACATGTTTAAGTTATTATAAAAAAAACGCATCATTTCTTTTCCTCATGTCTCCAGCAACAAAGACATGGAAGCTAAGCTCAGGCAGCTGGAGTGTCTTTTTACATGGGGAGTAGAAAAATCAGACATAAGGGATTTGAACAGCTTACCAGACAGACTCCATGATAGGATCAGTTTTTTTCCACAAAAGTATCATGCTACATATTTCAACCTTCTGGCATTTATCAGCCACCTGGATGGTAAAACTGAGAATGCACTTGATTACCTTCAAAAGGCTGAACTGGCATTAAGGGAAGACCAGAGAAGGAAAGCCGAGTTCCTTGTGACGTTCTCCAGCTTTGCATGGGTACATTATCACTTGCAGAGGCTAAATGATGTGGAAGATTACTTGAACAAGATGAAAAGTATATGCAAGGACATACCAGGTTCATCAGATTACTCCTGCAGCTTGCCCGTAGTACATGGTGAGAAAGGCTGGAGCTTTCTGAGGCTTGGAGGAACGTTCTATGAGCAAGCAAAAGAGAGTTTCTCTAAGGCTCTTGAGGCAGAACCAGACAACATGTTTTTTAATGCAGGCTACGCAATAGTGCTTTACAGGATAGACGGCATGAACAAAGCAGAAGACACTGGAACAGTCACCGAACAGCTAAGAAAGTCTCTCAGCCTGGATCCCACAAACACTGAGATCATGGTACTTTTGGCTCTGAAACTCCAGAGGTCAAGGAGACAGGAAGCCCAGAACCTTATAAAAGAGGCCCTCAGGTTAAATAATAATAAATAATAGTAGTATTTAATAGTATTTGAAATTGAGAAACATTCTGGGTGTTAGTGGTGACAAGACTGTCTTTATGAGTGAGTCAGTAGCAAACTTACTTTTACTTTAAACAATCTCTTGTATATATATATGTGTGTTTATATATACATGTCACTATATATAAATAAAATATATATAACTAAAAAAATAAAACAAAAACGATTTTTTTATGTACAGTTTTATTGTCATTGTCTCTTAGCTGAATGTGACGGTAAAACAAAGAAATACGTATGCTAAAGAAATATGTCTGGTTTACACAGCCTTCATTTAACTACCAAATATTACACTTAATTTTATGCAGCCTTAGCTCTCTGTCTTTTGCTATCTCTCTTTCCCTTTCTCTTCAGCCAAGGTTTCAGTTTTCATTCTGAGTTTAACACTCCCATCTCTAGGAGAGGTCAATAAAGCCTGCACAACTTCCTCGTCAAGTAGATTCTGAAACATTTATCGCACAGTCACAGACGTCCTAGATAAGGTAAGTGCATGCCTACAATTACAAAGGTTTTTGCAGTTGGTCTACAGTGGTTTTAGCAAAGCTATTTAATATTTAGAGAGGCAAAATAATTAATAAATGCATTTCCAATTTTAATATTACATTTTTAATAAATGTACTTTTTTCAAAATATATTTTGGACAGAATAAATACATTTAAATAAAACATACATTACTAAAATGACCAAAAATGCATAAGAAATATAAGTAACTAAAATGATTGAAAATACATTTATGTAAATATACTATAAAAGCTATATTGGACAGTTTTTGCATGTTTAAATATATATGTATGTATATATGTATATATATATATATATATATATATATATATATATATATATATACATACATATATATTTAAACATATATAAGTGAGACAACGCTGACAATATATAAGAATTGCGAATGACTTTTACCACTTTTTTTTCTTCACTTTTACCAGATATGGATCCGGACAGAACTCTGAGAACAAAACTTCACCAGCTGGAATGCCACTTCACCTGGGCTCTGATGAAAGATGATACAGATCTAAATGATCTTCTCAATAGACTGGAAGAACAGATTAAGTTGGACCCCTTAAAGAAAGAAGGACTTGCCCGAACTTACAGTGCTCTGGCATATGTCCAGTTCCTTCTGGGGTTTCACGAGAAGGCACATAACAACCTCATGACATCTGTGGAGCTACACATGGAATGCCATGGGGATGAATTTCACAAGGCACTCATTGTCACCTATGGAAACCTTGCCTGGTTAAACTACCACATGAGGAACTACACAGAATGTGAAAGTTATCTGAAGAAGCTTCAGGAGATAAAGGAGAGTTCAGGAGAGTTTTCATCTGTTCCTGGGGTGCTTGGTGAGAAGGGATGGACTTTTCTTAAATTCTCACGCAAATATTACGATAGAGCCAAACAATGTTTCAGGAAGGCTTTAGATCTGGAACCTGAAGGAGGTGAATGGAATGCTGGTTATGCCATTGCTCTGTATCGCACCGAAAACGAGAGTTTCACTTTGGAGGATTCGCCTACAATAAAGCAACTGAGACGGGCCATTGACACGAATCCAGATGATGACGTTCTCAAAGTCCTCTTAAGCATGCGACTGATTGTTTACAAGAGGTTCAGAGAGGCTGAAAGCTTGGTAGAGAAGGCTTTAGAAAGATCTCCAGATCACCCACATGTCATGCGATATGTTGCGAAAATCTTCATGAAACAAGGGGGTGCGGACAGGTCAATTGCTCTTTTTAAGCGAGCGCTTGAACGCTCACCCAATTCAAGTTTCATACACCATCAGTTAGCTCTTTGCTATAAGATGAAGAAACTCCAACTGCTGCAGGAGGGAAGCCACCATGCCAGAGGGTCAAGTGTTCAACAGATTCGCGATCAATGCATCTATCATTTAGAAATGGCCACCAGCCTGACGGCCTCCTTCATTTCTGCAATGAGCAATCTAGCGCTGCTGTACGGAGAAAACCACGACATGTCGCGGGCTGAGGAGCTGTTTCAGGTCACTTTCAAAGCAGCCGAAGAGAAAAACGACAGTCTAAATGTGGTCAATTTTTATTATGCTGAATTCCAGCTGTACAGCCACAGATGTGAGCAGTTAGCTATCAAACACTACATGGAATGTCTGAAGATAAGCCCGGATTGGATCGAAGGGAAGAGAAGTGCCTACAGGTTAAAGAAGATCGCTGACAACCGGATTATGAGAAAATCGCTGGAAGGGGAGGCTTATGGGATACTAGGGTTCCTTCATAAGATAAAAGAGGAGAAACATCAAGCCATTAAGTGCTATGAGAAAGCTCTGAGTTATGAAGACAACGATGAGTTCCTCAGTAACCTTAGTGCACTCAGGATGTCCTTACAGTAAAGTCGTCATATATTATGTGTTTACACTATCAGATGTACATTATGCAATATGCATTTGGGTGTGCTACATGTACTGACACTTTGATTATTTATTCTATAACTGTATAATGGAGATTAAGGGAAAAGTGACCAGAAAATATATAATATACTGCATCTTTATGTTTATGTTCTAAGATTAATGGCTAAAAATATTTTACAGTATTTCTAAACTGTCATTACCCTAAAGTCACTTTGCACTAAGCTTAAAAGTTTAAATAAAATTCATAATCTATATAATGCTTGTTTGTTTGTCTGTTTTTCTCAAGCAGTTGTTTGTACAGATCAAAACCTATTCCACAGGTAATGTGGGCTGATAAAAAGGTAGTTTCTTTTCAGATCCCTATGTGAGAAAAATGATTGTAAGTAATTTTATGCTATACGTTCCCTCAATGAAAGAAAAATATATCAGGTACTGGTAAAATAAAACATTTACATTTAAACCCATGATCCAGTCACCTCAATCATTAGACAGCAATACAATGTAAAGGACAGTCTGACCCAAGGACATTCAATTGTGCCCTTAATATTTAACTTGTCAGCTGCAGAGTGTAACACACGTGTGTATTTGATTACATTGTGAGGTGTGGACTGAGTGGGTCACATTTCGTTCTGCACTGTATTAAAAGTAGATCTCTCTACATTGTTGTTGTTTTTTTTCAATGGAGACATGCAGCATTTAAACTCATGTTGATTTTTCATGTCATCTTTCATCTTAATGAAAAGGCTATGCCATAAGTATATTGCATTTACCATTGTTCTTTATAACAATGTTTTAAGTATTTTAGCATCATGGTGACAAGTTTTACAGCTCTTCTTCAAGTACACAAAATGCATATAAAATAAACTGTTATAATATGACCATGATAATATGACTTAAGTCTAAGTGGACCACAACAACATTTTTCAAAATGTCTTATTTTGTTGTTCAGCAGAAGAAAGAAATTCATACAGGTCTGGAACAGCTTGTGGGTGAGAAAATGATGACAGAATTTTCATTTTTGGGTGAACTATCCCTTTAAACTTCTTACTCAGTGCAGCTGAAGACAAACCAATAAATAACTAAATAAATAACTGACCCAGCTGGATCACATGGGATATGAGAAAATAAGTCAAAAATAGCTCGTTTGTCATGAGCACAATCGTGATTAGGCCCAAAGGCAAGCTTATAAATATATGAGAACTTTTTGGTGTTTATTATTATAATTGTTTCACATGTCTTTCATCACTAAGTGCTTGCTGAGAAGGCCTGGGTCGTTATGTTGCCATGAAACTTTTATGGATGAGTGGAATGCAGGATTTGTCAGCAATTTGAACAAGCAAAGTACAATTATTATGTAGGCTATGTAATTTATTTTAGGATGTCATGAGTAGCTCCTAGAAAGCATGATGTTTCTGGATTGTATATGCCTTTTGTGCATCTTTGAAAACGAAACTGGCATGCAACTGAACGGGCATGACGCATCTTTCAGGAAATGAAAGCACTAAACTGCACAATGAGCTGAGCTAGTGAAACATCCGGCAGGGGCGTAGGCAGCGGACGGGCCTGACGGGCACAGGCCCGCCCACTCTGATGAAAGCCCCCCTCCCCCCAGTTTATTATACAAATATAATATTTGTTTAAATAATTATTGTTTAATCTATTTTAGCACAATTAGAGGACTATTATAACATCTCAAATAATTAAAATAAATAAAATGTGTTTTTGCATAATTCTTGATGAGTTTGATTGACAGCAGTGTTCGCCGATTGTTATCCAGGCTGTTTCGGGCTTGTCTTGCATGTAAATTTGTGCGTGTTCACCAGTTCAGTTGGCCTGTAATTTGCAGCTGTGTGTTAGAAAATGTTAGAAAAAACAGCAGCAATGCATAATTCTGTAAAAAATACTTTTAAAAACTTGCACTCATGAGGGAGAGAGCCCGTCCATCAGTCCGCAAGTAACGGTAAGACTTTCAGTTCCACGCAAGAACCGGTTCATTCTGTGAAGCCGGGAACACACTACACGCACACTACAGCTCAGTCAGTGTTTTTAAAGTCGTTTGGTGTGCTGTGTCTAAATAATTTAAGACCAGCTGTTGCCAGTCATCCTCACAAAGATTAGCCTATTTTTTTTTTGTATATATATATATACATATATATCAATTTTGTGACTGACGCCGGCGATTAACTGCACCTGTTTCCTAATTTGTAGGCCTATTAATTTAAATAATGAATTAACAAATAAATAAATAAATCATTAACTTGACATTTCTTGATAAAATAATTTTATACACTTTAGTTATATCTAATTTGCCATTTTCAATTAATGCAGGCCTGTTACATTCTTATTATTAGGCCTATTATTATTAAGTTACTTTTATTATTAAATGAATATTACAATTTATTTGCCCCGCAATAATTTCATAAGGCATCATAACTGACGCGCTGCGAGGATAAAGATTAGGCTATTACTCCTCATTGAAAATGTTTTTTAAAAGGTCTTTCAAAACAGGTTTGTTATACAATGAATTAGCCTATAGGCCTATAATTAAAATTATTAACACTGCAATCATCAATGAAAAAGCTTTATTTCAAGCACCAACTTTTAAAAAACAAACAAAAAAAAACAGTTTAACACGAAATTTCTTCTCTCTTTATTTCTTTCTTTATTTTTTCCGTCTAGCCTATTTTCGGGCCACAAGAGAAATATTAAGGGAGTAAATTAAAACATTTAGCTATAGCTAAACCGTTATCAGCATCTGAAGTAGACACGTCTCTCGTCGTCTCTGAGAGAATATGTGCCGAAAGCGCCGTCAGATTTTACTTTTAATTTCTAGTGAATCGACTGAGATTAAGAGGTTCACCGCATAACTCTTGCTCACAGTTTTCACATTACTTGTGTGATATCCATTGGCTCGCCTTCCTGGTTTAAAACAAACATTTACAATAGGCTATTGCGACGTAACCAAACCCCCACCCAGACTTGAGTTCGCTGTTGGGGGCCACGGATTTGCGCAACGCCACTGGACTCCGCCCGTTAGTTAGCCTAGTTAGTGCCCGCTCACTTTTACCCGGGCCCACCCAAAAATACAATTCTGGCTACGCCACTGTCGCTGTCCCATCCGTGTACTTTTCCACAAGCTCCAAGTGAAAGGATGTCAGAGATGAGGTGAGTGCCTTTTCTAAATATGAACTAAAGATATGTCTGTCTTGATTATCTGAAACTAAATGATAAACGGTAGCCTAATGATAACAATAGCTGGAAAGTTTTTAATCTGGCCGTGAAGACCTGAATCTGCTCACGGTCGAGTTTCAATGAAGTTTGTCGTTTAAATAACTGTTCAGGTTATAGCTACTTCAGTCTCAGTTCCTATAATAACAGTACTGTGTTTTTTTATTATATTAAATGTGTAGTAGTTTATTAATAGCTTTATATTAAGGGATTTTAATATTCTCATATTAAAAATATGAGAAATTAACTTTGTAGAGTACCATCACCCTCCTGAGGCGACAGAAAAGTTGTCTCCGTGTAACAATAGGGTTTAGCCTACTAGACAAAAAAAAAAACCTCTTATAAAAAATATAAACATGCGGTAATAAATTATAATTTCATGTCAAGTTTATGATATGGCAATGAATGTTAAATAAAAGAGTGGTATCATTTGAATCAGAAGGCTCTCTTGCTCCATTTGATAGCCTATCTATCAACCACACAAGCTTTTTTATTTTATTTTATCTAGGCTACTTGTTAAAAAGTAAAAATGAATATTTCATGTCTGATCAGGAAGAACTCATTACCAGCAACTATGACGCTGCAGCTCTCCTGATTTCTGTTGAAACCTTTGGAACAGTGGCGTAGCCAGAATTTTATTTTTGGGCGGGCATGGGCAAATGTGACCGGGCACTAGGCTAACTAGCGGATGGAGTCCAGTGCAAATCCGTGGCCCCCAACAGCGAACTCAAGGGTGGGGGTTTGGTTACGTCACAATAGCCTATTGTAAATGTTTGTTTTAAACCAGGAAGGCGAGCCAATGGATATCACACAAGTAATGTGAAAACTGTGCGCATCTTAATCTCAGTCGATTCACTAGAAATTAAAAGTAAAATCTGACGGCGCTTTCGGCACATATTCTCTCAGAGACGACGAGAGACGCATCTACTTCAGATGCTGATAACGGTTTAGCTATAGCTAAATGTTTTAATTTACTCCCTTAATATTTCTCTTGTGACCCGAAAATAGTCTAGAGGGAATAAATAAATAAAGAGAGAAGAAATTTCGTGTTAAGCAGGTTGTTGTTTTTTTTCTTTTTTAAAAGTTGGTGCTTGAAATAAAGCTTTTTCATTGATGATTGCAGTGTTAATAATTTTAATTATAGGCCTATAGTCTAATTCATTGTAAAACAAGTCCTTTTTAAAACATTTTCAATGAGGAGTAATAGCCTAATCTTTATTATCCTCGCAGCGCGTCAGTTATGATGCGTTATGAAATTATTGCGGGGAAAATAAATTGTAATGTTAATTAAATAATAAAAGTAACTTAATAATAATAGGCCTAATAATAAGAAGAATGTAACAGGCCTGCACTAATTGAAAATGGCAAATTAGATATAACTAAAGTGTATAAAATTATTTTATCAAGAAATGTCATGTTAGTGATTTTTTGATTTTATTTGTTAATTCATTATTTAAATTAATAGGCCAATAAATTAGGAAACAGGTGCAGTTAATCGCCGGCGTCAGTCACAAAATTGATATATATATATATATATATATATATATATATATATATATATAATAGGCTAATGTTTGTGAGGACGATTGGCAACAGCTGGTCTCGCACACCAAACGACTTTAAAAACACCGACTGAGCTGTAGTGTGCAGTGTGTAGTGTGCCTGTAGTGTGTTCCCGGCTTCACAGAATGAACCGGTTCTTGCGTGGAACTGAAAGTCTTACCGTTACTTGCGGACTGATGGACGGGCTCTCTCCCTCGTGAGTGCGAGTTTTTAAAAGTATTTTTTACAGAATTATGCATTGCTGCTATTTTTTCTAACATTTTCTAACACACAGCTTCAAATTACAGGCCAACTGAACGGGTGAACACGCACAAATTTGCATGCAAGACAAGCCCGAAACAGCCTGGATAACAATTGGCCAACACTGCTGTCAAATTATGCAAAAAATTATGCAAAAACACATTTTATTTATTTTAATTATTTGAGATGTTATAATAGTCCTCTAATTGTGCTAAAATAGATTAAACAATAATTATTTAAACAAATATTATATTTGTATAATAAACTCGGGGGGCCTTTCATCAGAGTGGGCGGGCCTGTGCCCGTCAGGCCCGTCCGCTGCCTACGCCCCTGCTTTGGAAGCTGCATGCCAAAAGATAGATAGATAGATAGATAGATAGATAGATAGGTAGACGTAAAATAATAAAAATGAATGAATATTTTTACTTTTATTGCCGTATGTATGATTATATTATTTTACTTATTTATTTTTTTTCATTTATTTTTTATATAGCCTATTTCCACTTTTATTTCCACATGTATTTATTTCCACATTAATTTATTTTCACATTTATATATTTCCTCATTTATTTGTCCATATGGTAATGAAGGGGCGTGTTTTAATTCAGACGTAGCAATCGACCTCAAAGTTGCGACCTTGAGAAGAAAGAAGCTTTAAAAAGCTTTGCAAAATTAACAAACATGGTCAGCGCCGATAGGCTTGTGGGCAGTGTGCCGACATACAGCACGGTTGCGCTACGGGCGTCCAGAGGTCCAATCCCGGCTCGAGGGCCTTTCCTGATCCTGCCCCCTCTCTCTTTCCCAATTCGCTTCCTGTCAACTCTAAACTATTAGGGGTGTAAGAAAATATCGATACACGTGAGTATCGCGATATTTTGTTTGGCGATACTGTATCGATTCTCAAAAACGGAATATCGATATTTAAAAAAAAAAATCATACAGGATTCATGGCAGTTGTTTCGTTTTGAGTTCATATCCCGACCGCTAGATGGCAGTCTGCATCTCTGAACTTAAACAGTGACAGGAAATACTAGCATTAGAGCACACCACTAATGTTCTCGTTAATCTAGTTCGCTGCCAGTAATGGAGGATGAAAGAATT